>JAQZBX010018936.1:0-34174 GCA_029593785.1 Cabassous unicinctus
GGCATAGGTGTTTGGCCCTAGGAATTTCCCTGTTTCATGGATATGAATATCCTCTCCTCCCTAGAAACAGTTTCTTCAAGGTCCTAGGCACTGCACTATTGTCCTACAGCCAGCAGTCCACTGCCCCAGTCAGCCACTTCGCTGTTCTCCCATAGAATTCTGTAGGAGAGCTCTGTGAGTCACCTTCTACTTGTAGGGAAAGTTCTGGGACAGTGAGTCTCTGAGGCCACCACCAGACAGATTGGGCCAGACATACATGCTCCCAGTAAATACACAAGGGAATCATGCTCCCTCTGGAACTAGAACCAGGGATTCACTTTGAGAGCATGGCTGGCTCTGTGCTGAGCTGGTAGGTGATGAGCAAGGGGCTAGCCAGGGTGCCAGGAGATCCTACTGCTTTAGGTTGCCTTTTTCTTGATTTGGTACTTGCCCTATTATTGCAATCACTTAACTGTTTTTTGGAGCTTTGAGAAAAATGTTTTTTCTTGCCAGTTTTTGTTGGCTGTTCAAAGGTTCTGTGGTGGAACAGAGCCCTGCAATGCTTCTCACTCTGCCACCTTGATTGGGATGGGATGCAATATTTTATTTTCATGGTTCAGAAATTCACATTGAAACTTTCAAGTGACTCTTGCCTGCATTAATATAGTTTCTGGACTATGTCAGTCAAATCTGGATTTCTATTTTTACATAGCATTTTTCCTCTAGGAATGCCTGCATCTGGTTGCCTCAGCTTAGCTACTTTAAAAGATGCCTTCTCTTTTCTTTAAATTAAAATAAATATAGAAACTGCTTTGAACTGATGCCTCCCCCACACTCTCCCATGAATTCCTTAGATCTGGGCCACACAATTCTGTTTCATTTCAACAAAAAAGGCAGGATGAGACCAGAAGTAGTAAAATAAATAATACCTATGTAAAGGAAATGGGGATTTTGTTTACATGCAAGATTTACAAGCACTATCAATTATTAAGACTACCAAAAAAGCTAACTCAATCTTAGGTTGAATAATGAAAGAAAGTTTCCTATAATAAGGAAGGTGATTGATAGACCATCAACTTATCATTTATCAGCCTGATGGAGAATAAGACATGCAATTCAAGATACCACTTCTGAAGAGTGATACTTATGAATTGATGAAGGTCTAGTGTCTAGGAAGTTGCAGATGTGAAGTCTGTGACATTTTGAAGAATGGGCGAGAATATTGAGGATGGGCCAGAAAATAAACTAAACTATAGGAACATGAATACTAAGGTGTTTTCAGACAGCGAAGAGTGACTGCTTATTGAAGGTCTCATGGAGGGGATTCAGGCAGAATGTAGAGAGTTAGACCTCCAGAATCCTTTCTACTTATGCTTCAGCTGTGAAATGAGATAACATAGCACAGTGGAGACTTTGCCACATATTATTTAGGTAGTCCTGGGCAGGTTTGTGTGTGTGTGTGTGTGTGTGTGTGTGTGTGTATGAAAAGATACATAACATAAAAATCATTTTAACCCCTGGGTAAGTTTTTAACCTTGGAGAGTTTCTATTTCTTCATCTAGTAAAATAGGAATCATAGTATTAAATTGCAATGTGGTTGTGAAAATTAAATAGGAAAAGGTGAACAACACCCAAATATCTTTAAGTTTTCATCTTTCTGGGGCCCTTCCCCCTTTCATTTTGTCAAAGCACAGTTTTCAAAAGTTAAAAAAATGCTTCTCATATAGATATAGAAAGTACTTGTCAGAGACGTATTTAACCCACTGTGGTGGTTTGGAACTATATGTCCCCAGAAAAACATTAAATTTAATCCATTCCTGTGGGTGTGAACCCATTGTAAGTAGGATCTTTTGATGGGTTACAGTTAAGCTGTGGCCTACCTCAGTCAGGATGGGTCTTAATTCTATTACTGGAATTCTTTGTAAGAGAATGAAATTCAGACAAAGAGAGAGCCACAGGAGGCATGAAGTGAAGGGAGAGACCAGGAGACGCTGCCATGTGCCTTGCCATGTGACAGAGGAGCCAATGATTGCCTGCAGCCAGCCACAGAATGCTGGTCTTTGGGAAGAAAGCATTACCTGGATGATGACTCTTTCCCAGCCTCAAACTGTGAGCAAATCAATCCCCATTGTCCAACCCACCCCATTCCATGGAATTTGCTTGAGGTAGTCTAGGAAAGTAAAATACCCATAATGAGGGAAGCAGCAGAATGGTAAAGCTGGTGTATTAGTCAGGGTTCTCTCGGGAAACAGAATCAACAGGAGATATCCGTCAATGATATGAGATTTTAAAAGAGTCTCTCACGCAACCGTGGGGATGCACAAGTCCAGGCTCCACAGGCAGGCTGCAAACCAGGGGCTCCGATGAAAGTCCGATGAAAGGTCCTTGATGAGTTTCTGGGAGAAGTTGGCTGTCCAACGACGAGCTGGTAAATCCTCTCTGAATGTTGAAATCACTTCCCCTTTTAAGTCATTCAACTGATTGGATAAAAGCGTCACCCATTGATGATGTAATCTCCCTGATTGATGCAGATGTAATCAGCCATCCACGCAGTAAACTCACTGGTGATTGAAGTCCATAAATGCTCTTGTATTACAATTAGCCCAGGGCTTGTTGGAACAAACACCTGGACACAATTACCTGGCCGAGTTGACACATTAGCCTAACCATTACAGCTGGTTCAAAAAAAGAATAGCAGGGACAGAAATAGTTATCACTGAAAGAAAGAATGCTAGAATAAGATTGCTAAATTAATGACAAAACTGGTTAATGACCCATAGGGCCATAAAAGGGAAACCTTTGGGTGTTATGTTTTCTATGCATGGAAATAATTTGTATTTCTATGGGACAAAAGTCATCTGCTTTGAGGTCAGATAAGAATCATTTTCAACAAGTTAATGTCCACCCACATGAAGTTGTAAAACATCCTAGTTAATAGCAAATAGTCAAACAAGGATAGATACATGGCCCTAGAGAATGAGATAATTCTTGGGTGGACCTAACCAGAGGATGCTCCAGGATGACACTCGGGGGACATGCAGTCATCCTGATGTCTATTTCCAAGTTTTTCCTTAGTATATAATAGCCAATCAAACTGTCTCAGCCTTCCATCCCAAGAAAGTCCAGTTCCATTCTCAATTTTCAGAGGATTCTGGGGACCGAGATTCTTCTGGTTACCTCTCCCATTTCCTGCCCTTGCCTTGGTCCCCCCTTGCCTGCCCTCTTGCCTCCTGTGGCTGCTGAACTCACTCAGCATCATTTTTCACAGGAACTATCAAACTTCAGCAACAGCCGGCTGCTTATGTCACTAACTTTAACACAAGCTTTGGGGTTAATGAAGGATAATAGCAGCAAAGCAGGAAAGTGAATACTGGCTATCTTTTTTTTTTTTTAAATGGCTATTTGTGAACATGATAAAGGGATTTCTCACTGGCCATCATTTCCTTGACCCCAGCCTGCCACTATATTGGGACCCATCCTCTCCCTAAATCGGTCTTTCTTAGCTCTTCTTTTGCAACCAGAGGCTCTAAATGTCAATCTCCTCCAATTGCCAAAGGGAAAAAGATTGCCACTACTCTATTTTGCAGAGAATGTAAGTTCCATGAGAGCAGCAATCTTGGTCTGTTTTATTTCCTGATATATCCTAAGCACCAAGAAAATGACATGCAGGAAGGCACTCAATAACTACTTGTTGAACGGATGAATGAATTGAATGAAGTAAAAATGCAAAGCGTTCTTCTCTAAATGACTCCCATTTCAGTGTAGCCTTAACTAGTCTACTTTCCAATACTAAAGAAGTCCATTAACAGATTTTCCAAAATAAAATGTCCCTATCTCTTGTTGGAGGGATGACAATGGGTGTGATGTTTAGTTTTATGTGGTGACTTGGCTAGACTGCAGTTCCCAGTTATTCAATCAAACACGAATTAAGTTGTTGCTGTAAAGGTATTTTGTAGATATCATTAAAGTCCATAATCAGTTGACTTTAAGTACAGATAATCTGGGTGGACTTTATTGAAAAGACTTAAGATCAGAATTGAGGCTTCCTTGAAGAAAAAGATATTCTGTCTGTGGGCAACTTCAGCTTGTGCCTGAGAGTTCCAGCCTGCCCTTCCTGATGGCCTGCCCTATGGATTTTGGACTTGCCAAGCCTGCCTCCTCAATCCTCAAAGTCAATTCCTTGTAGTAAATACCTTAATATAGATCTCCTACTGGTTCTGTTTCTCTGGTTGAACCCTGACTGATGAGGCAGGCTAGTTAGGGAATAAAGAGATGGATCCGAAACCTGGCAGAAAAACTGCCGCCATTGAACACGTGGCCATTGGTACCCCAACATGGCTGCTGGAAGAACCTGCAAGATTCCCCCATTTAGAATGAGATTTTCTCCAGAAGTCAGGAGAAGCCCCGGATATTCTCCAGGGGCCTAATCATTGGGCATTATCATTGGGCCCTCCCAGGGGATTGAGGAGTGGGGTAATGAATCAAAACGGCAAACAGCTGGGACTCTTCCCGTGTCATTAGAAAAGGGGTGGAATAATTAATCGTTTAAAAGGCAAGTGCCAAAGCAAGACCCCCCTGTTCTGGCCTTCTTCCCCCACTCCCCACCTGGATCAACATGCAAGTAAACCTGGGGATTTATAATCTGTAATGGGGAATTGTAGTCTGTAAATCGGCCTTCCTGATCACTTTTCAGTCCCTTCCTCTCTACCTGGTTCCCTTGATCTGTTATTTTCTCCCATTTCTCTTTTCTCCATTCCTGTCACTGGCCTAACTAACCTGGCTTGCTCTTGAAGTTCATTTCTTGTAGCTTAGCCAAGAACCTAGAGAAAATCCGGCAACACTGATACAATAAGTTGTAGGGGTGGGGGCTTCAGTAATATTTTTAAAAGTAATTTTTCCTTCCTGTTTCCTATAAGACGGCCCTGGTGTTTTAATCGCCTCCTATTCACTCCATTGGTGAGAAAGGGATTCCTGTGGCAGAAGGCACGACATCTTACACTGGACAATGAGTCTGATGGCAGCTTATTAGTCGCATTTGCTCCTGGGGGAGGAGGACACTGCATGTCATGCAGGGCCACACTTGGATGGCACTTAAGACCAGAGTGAACTACAAGGTGCCGTGGGAGTCAGGCTTTGCAGCATCAAGAGAGTAGGGTGCCCTCTGGTTACCCCGAGAGAATGTGATTGTTGCTTGACTAATTCCGGGAGCTGGAAAGGAACTGAAGTCCGCTACTCAGGGTTAAGCCCTGCTGCACCTGGTCTGTTGGATAAGTAGGATTATTTGGCAAGGAGACCTTATCACAGCAGTAGAGTGGATGAGGTTAGGCCATTCGATGTACTCCAGATTTCACGAGATGTCAAGGCAGCACACAAATTTGGACCTTAATTTTAGGAATTATACCACAGCTGGCACAGGGCCTAACATATAAATGAGCATTACTTATTATTGTTAATCATCATTACTAATCTAGAACTCAGAAAACCATCTAATTCAGGATTGGCTTAGATTTCACTGGCCTTTGAAATTCTAGTTATTTTTGCCAGATAGTTTTCCACACTTAATTAGTAAATAATTAACCAAGTGGTAGTCTGGACCACGGTTATCATTTATTTTCAATCTGACACGGCACAATTTTGGAATAAGAGTTTTCCTCGAAAAAATGGTTGAGTAGGCTCACAATGGGGTACCATAGAATGTGTAGTGGGCATCTGTCACTTAAAACTGCACACTTTTGCAATCCCCACATTGTGAATTCTGCCTCCCCAAGGGAGACTGTTTTTTAACCTTATATTCCATAGCTTCCCATGCTGTTGGAGGACAGGCATGAGACTTAGATTCCACAAGTCGTGTTAGCCTGAGCGAGACTTGGTTTGAAATGCATTCCACGAGGCTGGGCATGGGCAGTGGCACATGCAGCACGGATCTGGGATGGGGGTGGCAGTAGCTGCCTCGTCACAATTCTGTGGTGTGGCTCTGGGAGTTGTTCCTCAAAGTCTGGTCTAGAAGCCAATGCCCAGCTTTAAACAGCTTTGCTGAATTAATTATATATTTGAATTTTATTTTTAAATTATAAATGTAAATAACGATCATGGGAGAAATTTTTCTAAGAGTACAGGGGAGTGTTAAAATAAAAAATAAGTGTCTCCACCACCAACCCCAACCCCTAGTCTTCCAGTTTGACTCTGCAGAGGTAGGAACGATTAATAGTTTTTCATGGGGCCACCCAGAAAATTTTGGTGTATGTACACACACACACACACACACACACACACACACAACTATCTACTTTTTTTTAAACTCAAAAGAGACATAATATATACTTCTGTAACTTTACCTTTTTTAAACTTAACAATATATCTTGGACATATTTCTTAACCAGTCTATATAGATCTACCTTATTTTTTAAATGGTTATGTGGTAATTTAGGGTATGAATGTGTCTTAATTTCTTTAAATAGGCCATCTTGATGTACTTTCATGTTTTTACTAACTTCCTAGTCTTATAAACCGTTCTGCTATCAGCATCTTTTATAAGTTGATACAATGATGCATTATTGTATACACATACATATATGCACACACACATTTGTGCAATTTTATCTGTAGACTAAATCCCCAAAAGTAGAACTGCAACATCAAAGGGTGTGAACATTTTACATATTGATAGATATTGCCAAATTCCCCTACAAAAATAGATAGATAGGTATTTTACACTCAGCAGTTTTTTTCCCCCTCAAGCATGAATGAGCTTTAATCTGTAGCAGCTAGATTTTTTGTTTGTTTGGTTGTTTTTAGAATTTCGCCTCTTAAACACTGCTTTCTGGATTCATTTGCTTACTCTTACAAAGGAGTAGAGGCAAGGAGGTGAAAATGAGGAGAACAGAAGGAGGGCAAAGTCTCAGAGCTAAGGACTGAGAAAGCACAGCCTAAGTAGCAAGGTTCAAGGAAGGAATCTGGTGTTTGTAACAGGGTGAACAGGAAGCAGGTTTCTTGAGGGCAGCTGGCAGAGCTGGCTTCAAATCACCCAGTGTAGTGTTAGAGACACAATACGCAATTTGTTCAAATGTATCAGTACAAATTACTAGGAGCTAAATGAAAAACAACCTACATTTGCATAGCATGCCCTAAGAAGAAGATTCTGTGATGTGAACAAAACAAGCCATGTGTGTTCCATGACTTTGATTTAACACCTGAAGCCTGGCTTGTACGAAGTCCTACAAACTTTCCCACACCACCCATATTTTCAGGCAGGGTATAAAGATAATATTGATAAATCAGTTCTGCTCTAGCTCTGTTCCTCCTGCTTTACAGGAAGAGTAAATCTTCTTTTCAAGTAGTTCTGACTTCCTCAGGCATTGTCCGTTTGTGCTCAGGAGATGAATCCTTTGTCTCCATTGTGGACTCTTCTTAGCGCCTCTTCTACTTCTCTGTGTGATTGTGGAGATGTCTTCTCTGGCTGTCAATACCCAAAGCAGCAGTTGTGCTATTGGTAGACCGCTTGCCTAAATGGCCCCTTTGCAGCTCCTCTCATCCAGGGATGGAGCCTGCCTCCCCATCCTTTGAGTGTGGGCTGACTTTGTTGCCTTCTCTTACCAATGGAATATGCCAGTTCTGAGACTAAGCTTCACCAGGCCTTAACCTGCTCTGTCTCTTTTGGATCCCTGCCTCTGCTAGGAGAACAATCCAGCGTAGGCTGCTGGAGGATGAGAGTATGTGTGGAGCAGAGCTGAGTGAGCCCAGTTGTCCCATGAATGAGAGATTAAGGATTCAAATGCCAGCAGCCTAGCTGCAGAGTCTGTGCCCTTATAACAACTGTCCTTTGTGGCATACATCTGTGCATTCTAAAAGACCTGGTCCCAGTCAATGATTTGGATGAAGATAGAGAGGGCATGTTCATTAATTTGGACATGAGAGACAATAAAAATGCCCATTAGTGGATTTAAGTCATGTAATCACTATTAACTGAGCACTTACTAGGTACCAAGTCCCCAGAAGAAAACTAGATAACCTTTAATAAGGATGAAAATTAGATCTTAAAATTGAGTTTAAAACTACTACCACCACAACATCAGCAACAACTAAACACAACACCCAGTGTAATGAAGAATTTGGCTGGTCTTTGTTCCTGGTTCCTGGGAGGTTGTCTCAAAACCCTTGGAATTTCCTGAGTGATTGGAGTGTCTTTATTATTCATGGTGAGTCCTGCAGGCCACACCTTACAGTTTATGTCCATGAAGTGACTTGGGACGGGGGGCCAGCCACCCCTGGAACAATAACCATGTGATTAGAGGTTTGGAGGTCTGAGCCATGTGATTTCAGCCCAACCTCCAGGGATAGGAGATTGAGTTCAACCATGTAGTCAATTATTCAATCAATCATGCTTATGTAATGAAGCCTCAAAAAAACCTCTGGACACCAAGGCTCTGGTGAGCTTCCCTGATTGACAATATTCTATACATTGTCACATACAGATGTGCCAGGAGAGTGTTGTCTTGACTTCATGGGGAGAGAATAACAGAAGCTTTGAGTTTAGGATCCTCCTAGATATTGTCCTAGGCATCTCACCCTTTAGCTAGTTCTGATGTATATTCTTTTCTATAATAAAACTGTAATAATACGTATGGCACTTTCAGTGAATTCTGTGACTCATTCTAGTGAATTATTGAACCTAAAGGGAACCCCCGAATTTGTAGCTAGCTGGTCAGAAGTGAGGGTGGCCTGGGTACCCTGGAGCTTGTGGCTGACGTCCTGAGGGGGTAGTGGGAACTTTCAAATTTGTAGCCAATTGGTTAGAAGTGAGGCTGACCTTGGGATCCCTGAGCTTGTGAATGAAGTTGAAGGTTTTGGCAGATTTGGCAGTCTGGAGGATGGTGCTATCAATCTGTGAAGTTTGGCCTAACTCCCATTTGCAATGCCCATTATGGGCATTCAGCACTGCTGTGTGTGAGGCACTGTGCTTTGTGTGTTTTACCTCATTCAGTTCTCACAACCAGGCTATTGGGGGCATATTATTAGTGCCATTTTATATAAAAAGTTGTAGGCTTAGAGAATTAAATAAGTTGGGCTAGTCCATGCTGGACCCCATGTAAAGAGGGTTGCTGGGGTTTGAACCAATACCACATGTCTCTAGAGCCTCTACCTCACCATATATCACGATACCTTAGTCCATAGGGCTTAGACTTGCCACCAAGAAGAAGCAAAAAGTTACTGATCCCACTCCAGCATCATTAGAAGGGATAAAAGGCAAAGAAGATGTCTTCCAGCCTGACATGTAACCAGGGCTGCTTCCAGGCTGCTCCCATTGGTCATTTTCCTGGCCTGTGCTTATCCTTCCAGTCTCTACCTTTCTCTCCCACCTGGAGTTGACAGAGGACTATGGTGGTTCATAGAAGAACAGTTTGCCCTCTTGGGCTCCAGAGGAAATGACGGAGCTCATGAATTCTATAGAGCTTTTGTAAGCATGGTGGCCGGGCCAGATAATCAGTGGTGCTGGACACGTAAGGTTTCCTTGCCAAACGCTGATTCATTCAGCCTGTCTGCACTGTAAGGGCCTGGGGACCTGTGGTAGATTGAATCGTGTACTTCAGTTTGGACAAGTTCTTGGTCTTGGTCGGAATTCTGATGGGTATGGAGCCATTGTAAATAAGACCTCTTCAATATGTCACTTCAGTTAAGGTGTGGCCCAACTGAATCAGACTGAGTTTTAATCCAGATTACTAGAGTCTTTTATAAGCAGCATCAAAGTCAGACACAGAGAGAAGCCACGGGGAGCAGCCAGAAGCTGGAAGTCAATGGAACTGGAAGAGAAAGGAGCAGAGGCCACCATTTGCATTGCCACGTGACGGAAAAGCCAAGAGCCCTGGATTGCCAGCAGCCAGCCCCAGAATGTCACCGATTTTGGGAGAGAAAGGCGTTGCCTTGCTGATGCCTAGATTTTGGACTTCTTCTATTCTCAAAAGTGTGAGCCAATAAATTCCCATTGTTTAAGCCATTCCATTGTAAGGTATTTGTTTCAGCATCTGGGAAACAACAGTGCAGGCGATTTCAGGGTAGTTGTGGATACTGACAGAACATCGCAACAACAAACAACCTAAGGGGCATGTGAGACAGTGCCAAAGAGAGGAAGGTCTACAGAGTGCAGATGGAGAAGGAAGAGTGTGACATGGCCAGTTGTCCTGTATGTGTGACTCTCCTGCTTGTCTGACCATGCAGGGGTTGGGGGGGCATCTTTCCAAAGGGAGATGGGGAGGGCTTGGGGAGCAAACACTTTTTGTTTTTTTATTCACATGCTCACAAACACTATTCTCAATAATCCTCTGAGGTAGGCATCATTCCTTTTCTTTTAGAGATGGGGAACTGAAATTTCCCTATGGTCACACTGCAATTAGTGTATGATAGAGCCAGACTTCAAGCACAGGTCTGTCTGACAACAAAGCACCTTTTCTTTTAGCCATGCCACGATGCCTCCCAGCAATGCCTGGGATACGGCTGGGATGTTGGGGAGGAGGGCAGGGGGGTGTCTTATTCCCAGGTGCTCTGAGGACAAGGAATGAGGGAGGAAAGACCCCTTCCTGCATTACATTGCTCTCTCCCTCGCTCCCTCCTTCCCTGAACACATATTTTGTACCAAATTCTTTGACTGTACATTATCTTCTAATTACAAAGTAGGTATTGGAATCTCCATTTACACACAAAGAAACTAAGATTCCGAGAAGTTGATCTGGTCCCCGAATTCCCCAAACTACCTTGGTTTCTTTTGAATAATTCTTCTTTGGCCGTGACTCCAGTCAAAAAACAACTTGAGGGAGCAGATGTAGCTCAATTGGTTGAGCGCCTGCTTCCCATGTACGAGGTCCTGGGTTCAATCCCCGGTACCTCCTCAAAACAAACCAACCAACCAACAAACAAACAAACAAAAAAACCAACTCTCATTAAGGAGTGGATGTAGCTCAGTGGTTGAGCACCTACTTCCCATGTAGGAGGTCCTGGGTTCAATCCCTGGTACCTCCTAAAAAAACAAACAAACCCAGAACTCAACTTGAATACTGCAAGCTGTGACGACAGCAGCAAATCTCTCTTTGCTGGGCTCCTTCCTGTTATCTGAGGCAGACGGCAAGTGGCCCGGGCATCAGTTGGCAGGTGAAAGGGCCCAGGCCTGGAGGTCAGGGAGGCCTGGCTTCAGCTGCCACCTCCACTGGCCCTGGATAGGCTGTTCCACCCCCCTGAACCTTGATCTCCTCACCTCTTTCTCAGGGTTCTTGTGAGGATGAAAGGAGGAAATGAATGGAGAGCCCTTCACCGAGTGCTCACAGCCAAGCAAGTACTACATCATTGCGTTGTTGTTGTTTTTTTTCTCTCCGCTCCCTTCAGTTAATATTCAGGTTTGCCTCAAAAGGGAGTCCTTTGACAAGGCCACTCAACTCCCACTGTACAGTTTCTGCTGCTTGCCGACCCTGGGCTGGGCACTGCTCCTGCAAAAGGTCGGACGTGCTTCCCTGCCCAGGACTCAGGCTTGATCTGGCCATAGGGAAACAAGGATAGGCTCTGCCTCCAACATTCAAGTTTCTTTAGTCTCTGCCTATTAACCCAAAAATCATCACTGAGAAAGATAACAAAGGCACGGGCTGTTTGAAGCCTTCTTAGTGGGCTGTCCCAGAAACTCACCCTTCCCTTAGCAGGCCAGATGCCAGCAGGCTAACAGGGCTCCCACAGAAGACACCAGAAGTGTCCAGGGCTCCCACCCTTAAAGGTTGGAAGGAGCAGGAGGTGTGATGGCAAGTGGAAGAGAAAGGCTGTGCTTTTCAGAGGCCAGAAGGCCTGGGGCAGGAGGGAGTCAGCCCGGGTTTGGGCAAAGCAGGGAAACAGTCCTGAGTCCTTGGCTTTCCTTTCCCAAAGGAAGATTCCAAACAGAGTGCATCCTTGAGTATCAATAGGGCTATTGTCTAGAATAGCAATGAAAGTAACCTCCAGGTTCAGCATTTTTATGCTGCAAAGCCTCACCCGGTGGAGGATGGGGTGGGGTTCAGGGGAACATGGAAGGGTGGCTCCCCCAGGCATTTACCTCCCTGCTTTCATCTCAAAGACCCAGAGATCATTGTCCACCCTGGGAAAACCATCAAGGAAGGGCCTACCTCCAACACCTACCCCAGTTTCTGGCCCTCCTGCAAATGCAAAGTTCTTCCTGTTATCATACTAAATTCATCTCATTTCTGTGACAGAATGAGCGACAGCATCAGGTTCATGAGGTGGAGGGAGACTGGACGTGGCGAGGACCAGCCAACCTTGGAGCTTATTTGCAGAAGACTGACAGGGCTTGGAAGAGGGGCTCCACCACGGAAATAATCAGCATTGCCAGGAAGCCTGAAGATGACTTTAGGCTTGATAACAAGACCTTAGCAGTTGAAGGAGGGCCACACACATGAAGGGTGTGAGAGGTGAGGAGGGGAAGGCCTGAAATGGCCTCATTTGGAATCCAATGCTGCCTGTGGTGATCTCCAGACCTGGACCAGGTGGCACCCCTCTCTCCAGCTTCTGTGTGGGCTGTTTACTTCATTCGTGGTCAGCTCCTTGACCCCCACATTCTCCATCAGCAGCCTCAGGAAGCTGGCGGGACCCGGGATGAAGGCTGTGTGTGATCCACTGCTGCTATGTACACAGCACAAGGTGGTAGAGCTTGCAGACACCCTGGGGGAGGCCACAGTCAGATACAGACAGACAGAAGGCTGATGGTCACTGCTGGGCTGCATGTATTTCCCGAGTTAGGGCAGATGATCCAAGGCCATGGAGGTGCATTGGAGGAGGGGTAAGGCAGTGAGCTGGAGGAGGGAAGGTGCTGTCCCCTCCCTCGGCACGTGGCATAGTGACCCTCCACCTCTTTTCACCAGTGCCCCCTGCAACTCCATTCCTCATATCACCGTGCTCCCCAGGCAGGGAGCAAACGTTTGCTGTGACTTGACAAGTGGTTGCATTTAGGGAGAAAGCAGGATGGTAACACTGCCTCTTCCCCACCCCGTCACGGTGGCAACAGCACTTTTGGAGGGTGGGGAGGGTTGAGGATTCCCAGCCATGTCCATTTGGATCAGCCAGAAGCTGTTCTCGCTAATGTTCATGTGGTGGGAATTCCCTTGGTAATGCAGCTGTCCTCCCAGAAAGTGGGAATTCCTAAAAGAAATATCAAAAGGTCTGAGACCCAGCAGCCCAAGGAACAAGGGAAGGTTGGGCAAGGGTGCAAGTTTGGGCAGAGGGCTTTGGGGATAGAGGCAGGGCTTGGATGCTGTCTTCATGAAGTCTGTGGAACATACAGCTTCTCCACTGCTTGCCCTTCCCAATTCCAACCAGAGGGTTTTTCAGGGTAATCTAGCTGCATCCAATAAAGCATCAAGGAAAGGTCACAAAAAAGGAACGGGCACTAGGGCAGTGAGGAGAATACAAACGAGATGCAAATTGGCCCCAATCTCACTTGGGTTCAGGTGGCTGCTAGCTGAGCAGATTCCATGGAAAGGGATTCTGGGAAGGCTGTGGCGTGAGGGCTGGGGAGGGGGCGTAAAGAGAGCAGGAAGGAGGGACAGCAGCCTGTGACTGCTAAGATGCGTTTGGGCAAGTGGAGTGTGTGACTCTGGGAGGATGCTCAGGGAATATTGAAGACTTAGGGCCATAGTGGGTGCTCTTCTCCTTACTTGGAATCTGCAGAGAAAGAGAGACAGCAGAAAGCAAGCCTTCGTTTCAGGTGAGCCTTGCCTGCATTGTTCAGCAGGGTGGGTGTTATTCGCTCGTGGAGTCACCAAGAGGTGATGCCATTACTCTGAAGTCACCCTCCAGTGAGGGACGGGAGGCAGGGCGGCTGGTACCCAGGCCAGAGCTGATTCCCCTTGCCTTCTTCTCCTCCTCTATCGCTCAATGCCTCCTGTGGCCCAGTGGCTACCTTAGACCTGGTTTTCTGAGTGTGTATGTGGTTTTCCAGCATTTACGATAGGAGGCGTGTGCACTGTTATTTTGTGTAAGTGTAATTGCATGTTTGTGAGTTTAGTATATATGTGCTTGTGTTAACACAAGTCCCACCACCCTCTTCTGACACCTCAGGATCTCTCTGGATGGTCACTCCTGGTCTTCCGTGGGGTAAAGGAAGACACAGACTTCTCTTCAACAAAGCCCACCTTCTTTCTACTTGCTGTATTCTCCACCCTCTCACGACCTCCTTCCCTCAATTATCTCCTCTTTCCTCCCCATGTTTTCAATCTCTCTCTTTCCACTGACTTCTTCCTCCACCTACAAGCAAGCTCAGGCATCCCCTGGTATTTCAAAACACCCACCCTTCCTTACCCTGCTCCTCTCTGGATCTCTCCCCACACAAACAACCCCCATCCCCACATTCTCCTTCCTGTTGAATTTCTTAGGACAGCACACATTTGCAACCTCCACTTTCAACACCCAGGAATCTTAACAACTGCCATCTAGCCTTGCTCTCACTGCTCTAAAATGGCTCTACCCAAGATCACCTCTGACTGCACTGATCACTAATCGGTGGCCTTTTCTCAATGCCTCCCTTTCTCTCACCAAACCAGTGACTCTTGTCCATTTTGCCTTTGAGCTCGCTCTGGACTCTGACCCTCTCCTCCATCCTCACTGCCACTGGCCTTGTTTCTTACCCTTATGAGCCCTCTTCTCCAGCTCATACCATCTTTCTAAACCTGGCAGCTTGGAGCAGATCACAGTCCTGCTCAAAAGGTGACAACAGATCCCCCAAGGCCTGTTGAGCTTCACAGAAGCTGAGCCTAGACTTGAAAAGCAGCTGCAGTCTTCAGCCTTGTGCTCCCTGGATCCCAGGGACACTCATTGCACTGCGGCATTTTGTCTTTCCTGTAATGCTGTAAGCTCTATGAGGATAGGGACTCTGTTCACTGTGTTCACTGCTACATACCCCAAGCCTAGCACAGTACCTGGCACATAATGTCCAGTATTTATTAAATAGTGAGTAAGTCAATGAAGAAGGAAAGGAATTAATGAATGAAGTTAGTTGTCTCTGTGTACAAGGAGCCATGGGCCCTCATAGAGTGGGTTCCCAGGTCACAATGATGCCTTACTTCCCATCACTGTTCCCTCCATTCTCCTCTTATTCTAGATCAGCGCTGTTCAGTAGAATTATCTGCAATGATGGAAATGTTCTGTCCGCACTGTCCAATATGGTAGCCACCAGCCACTGTGGCTGCTGAGCACTTGAAATGTGGCTAGTGCAACCAAGGAAATGAATGCATAGTTTTATTTAATTTTAATACAATTAAATTTAAACAGTGGCTACCATATTGGACAGCACATCTCTAGATGTTGATTGGACTCCACCTAATCATGAACACATCAGATTCCTGGCTCAAACTCTCCTTCCCCTGCCCAGCTCTTCTGCCCCCTTCCCCTCCTGCATTTCCAGGCCCTACCTACTATATAAACAGAGGAGACATCCTCCTTCAGCACACTCTGGGAGAAGATGTGGTCAACGATGGGGGTGACCCCACCAATGGCCTGTGCCAAGAAGCCCATGCCCAGAATCCAAACTTGGCCCCCACGAAGGGTATCATGGGCAGTTCTCTCCAAATTTCTGTGTCACCATTATTCTGTCCACCCGTAGAAGGAATGACCAGAGGAGATTGAGCCCTCAGCCCCACCCCATGGCCAGGGTTTTGGTTTGGGCTTCCCCACTGGTGGCTGCAGGGACACACATGCTCCAGGGTAGAGCAATTTGAGGCACCTCCAATAAGACCATTTCATCAATCCCACAAGCATATCTCCTCTCCCAATACGCATCTTTGCTGTGCGGCCTAGGGTAGGGTTGCCTGGTGACTGGAAGGGGCAGAGGCTGAGAAGATGGTGCTGCTGAGCACACTAAAAAAGGATACCAAGGGCTCCTGCTCCTCTCCCGAATGGCCCAGCAGAGGAGGGCAGGGCTGGGCCTCTGCCTCCCTTTCCCATTATGAGTTAAGAATTTCTTCAGCACAGCCAGGCCTGCCCTTCATGCTCCTTTTTGCCTGATTTCAAAGACAAGGGGAGGAGGGTAAGGGCTCAGAGTTATTTCCTCTCAGGTTCCATGTGAACCCATCCCCTAACTCTGACAGAGCAGGACTGGAGAAACTCCAGAAAGGGAAGGGTCAGACCCAGGCCAAATGGGAAAGGAAACCAGGCCCTCACCCTAATCCCAAATCATAACCTTACCTAAGACCTTAAAATTTATGCCTGGCCCTAAAACTAACCTTGACCATAGCGACAACAATTCTCCTGACCCTGACTCTGGGTTTCAGCCTAGGGGCTGGTCAAGGACCCCATCAGAGCTGGGTAACCTGAGGAAGGTCACTTGACTCGAGGCTGTGGGGCTCAGAACAAGCCCTGCACGCAAGTGAGATGCAACGCCCTCCATAAACCACCCAACTCTTGAGCTCGTAGCTCTGGTTTGCTCCATCTCAGGCTCTGCTCCTGCAGCAGAGCAGGGTGTTCCTCAACTTCCCAGGCTCCAGGGTGGGCTGGAGTACACTTTCTTCAAGTATGCACCCTGGAAGGGCAGGAGAGCCCTGGAATGAGAAGGGCAGGGGGGCAGATGACCTGGGGTGGCCCCACTCTCAGTCACCACATCCTGCCTCAGGAAGACTTTGACGCCCCCCGATGCATGGTTGATGGGGATAGCCATGATTCCAATGAGTCATGGTGGCTGTGAGCCTCTGACAGAGGGACCTAGGCTCATGTCTGCACAAGAGATGCCCAGGCAGAGGAGCTCAGAGGCAGGGCTGTGTTGTGGGGATATGTCCTGTGTGATTAAGGACTTAGCTTAAGTGCTGGGATGGGGTGGCCCTGGGGTCAGGGGCTTGGAAAATGTGTTTCATAAACTAAGAACTGTGTTTCTTGGGCCCTATCATGTGCCCATACCTCTGAGAATTTCATCTCAAATGAAACATTTTAAAGTAATTGTAACATTGGGATAGAGAGAAGATTCTGGGAACAGAGTAGGCACTCAAGAAGTTGTTGACTAGGGATGGAGTTGGAGGAGCCCAGGTGCTGAGATGGGTTTGTGAATTCAGTCCTCTCTCGATCTCAGAAGGACTGGACGATGGCCTTCTGGGTGGAATTGGGGCTCGTGGAGCTTACTTTTTGACCTTGGTGGCCTTATCTGGAAAATGGGAGAGAGCCTCCTTTTTTATTTCAGGGTTGGGGGAGCAGAACCAAAGAGGAAACAGCTTAAATGGTAGCAGGAAGGATTTAAGTTAGGCATGAGGCAGGACTGCCCAAGCTTAGGGAGAGGCACCAAAGCTCCTGGGTCTCACCATATGCAGCGTAGAGAAGGTCACATTTGCTGGGGGTATCCAGAGGTTGTTGCCTGGACCTGTGTCAAAGTCCACTCTGAAGGTCTGAGCTGGGATGCCAATGCCAATCTTGCCATAGTATTGGGTCTGAAGAGGTAAAAGAAAAGAGGCTGCTTGAGGGGTTGGCGAGTGTTGGGCCTTGAGGTCTTGCCCGGCTCTCTCCTTGGCTCTGTGGTTGGTATTGGGCAGGTCATAGAGACTGCCCGGCTTTCCATTTTCCAGCAGGGACTGGATGGGAGGTGTATCACTGTCCTATGGCTTTCTAGGAAGTAGGAAGCTCAGGGAGATAGAGGGCAAAGGGAAAACACTGAAAGGAAATAGGAAGGTGCCCAGACCCTTATGGAACTACCAGTGCAGTGAGTGGACAAGCTGTGTTGGGCTTGTCCTCCACCTGGTCAAACCCCTTCCCACCTGTCAGTGGTGCCTGAGCTTGAGGCCAAGAGCCGGGATTCCTGAGTTCCTAACCCTGCCTCTGACTGGTCCCTGAGCTCCTTCCTGCCCTCGGTGCCGCAGGCCTTCCAGGATTTTTTAGGGGGCTTAGGTGCTCCCTAGTCAAGGACAGTGTGGAAAGAATGAGCCATACAGGAACAAAGGTCAAGGGCTGAGCCAGGCATTCATGCCCAGGAAGCTGGTGACGACCACGGAGCAGGTGACATTGCCAGAAGACAGCCTCTTTGTGAACTGGCTCCTCTCAGTTCCCAGCTACTCGCTCCTTCAGGCTTTCCTGGATGGAGAGCATTTTCTTGAAGAGAATTATGGCCCAGGATGGAGGAAAAAATATAGAATAAGCCTGTACTCTCCCCTAATGGTAGAGCCCCTGAGACCTCTGCCTGCTTCTAGTACAACTGCCCCAGCCTCAGCCCAATAAGAGAATCACTCTTATTCCCGAAGGCCTCTCAAGGATATTCAAAAAGCCTCCATGAGTGGCTTGCACCGCTATTAAATTATCCTCAACTGACTTCCTTTTGTTGTCTGCGATTCCCATCACTGCAAGGCCATTTGTTTGTCCGTTCGTTCGTTCGTTCATTCATTCCTTCATTCCACAATCATGTGCTGAACACCTTCTCTGTGCCTGCACTGTCCTGGATGTTAGAGATATAAAGATAAAGATCACTGCTGCCTTCAAGCCCCTCCAGCAGGTAAGGAGACAGGTTAGGAAACGCAATTCTCTGAGGAGATGAAGGCTGGGAAGAGCCCCTCAATGCGAGACAGGAGGGGCAGTGCCACGTAGGGCCTGTAGGTGGAAGCAGACGCGGGAAGTTGTGCCAGGCAGAGGTAGGGGTGGGGGGCGGTCCTCGACAGGCAGACACCCAGCCAGGGGCTAGGGGTGGAGGGGACCAAATGGAGTAGGTTGGGGAGGGAGAGAGGGCACCATGTCCTGAGTGCCTGTGTGCCCTGTTCTTGGAAAAGTGTGTCTTGGGCCGAGTCCTAGTCCCTCAGCTTCATGTCCAGATGCCTTTCTATCACCTTTGGGAAGTAGAATGAAGAGACCTGGGGAACCCAGAGCACACTGAGATGTTAAGGGGTGAGTGCCAAGGACTGTACATACACACCCCACACAACCCTCAGAACAACTCTGCGCATTAGCTTTCTTTTTTTTTTCAGTCTTCTTAAAAACTTTATTTTTTTATTTTTTAAATTTGTATTTTTAAAGAAACTTTAGATTACATAAATATTACATAAACAATATAGGGGATTCCCATACACCCCACCTCCTCCCCCTCCCACACTTTCCCACATCAACAACATCTTTCGTTAGTGTGGTATATTTGTTACAATTGATGAACACATATTGAAGCATTGCTACTAACTGTGGACTATAGTTTATGTTATAGTTTACATTCTGCCCACACAATTTATAGGCTATGACAAAATGTATAACGGCCTGTATCCATCATTGCAATGTCATGCAGGACAATTCCAATGTCCCAAAAATGCCACCTATTCTTCCCTCTCCCTCCCCTCAGAACCTCTGGAGGCCAGTGCCTTTTTATCAATGATACAAGTGCTTCCATTTACAATAACAATAACTTTATAGTAGAATAATAAGTCTACTTTAGTACATTGTTCATTTCCCAATCTTGAGGATTTGGGGATGGTGATGCCCATTCTGTTTCTAATTGAGAAGGGGCTTAGATCCCATGGGGCAGATGGGTGGAACTATCTTGCTTGCAGTTGCAGACACTCTCTGTTCTTTGGGATGGGCGTTGCCTATCATTATCTCCTTGTTAATTGTCCTGGATGAGTCCAATGAACTGGAGAGCAGGTGTTGCAACTCTGCTGAGATTCAGGGCCCAACTGGCACACAGTTGGCACAGACCAAAGATTTAAGTCTCTGGGACATATATTTAAGTATACTGCTAATTATAGGTTCGAGTAAAAGGGGCAGAAGAGCCACATGTAGGAAAACTATAAATGAGTCTAACTCAGTTACACTGTGGAACATAAATTCCAAAGTAAGGCCCACTGACATGGTGCTGAATTCCTGAGCTTGTCTGCCCTGCTTATAGTGTCTATATGTCTCTAGAGCCCCCAGGAACCTTGCTGTTTGAGACACTGTTTACTGTGGCAGTGAATGATTCTGCTGAGACGTACATAAGTGTAACCTCTGGAATGACTTCCTGACTCACTTTGAAATCTCTTCCATAAAAACTGATTTGTATTTACCATTTCCTCCTTTTGGTCAAGGTCTTTTTCCAGATGCATTGCTAGTTGGTGCTTGGTAATAATCCCTTGGTGCCAGGGAGCTCATTCCTGGGAGTCATGTCCTACGCCAGGGGGAAGGTAGTACATTTATATGCTGAGTTTGGTTTAGAGAGAGGCCACATTTGAGTAACAAGGAGGTAACTCTTAGGCAATATATAATACTAGGCTAAGTTTCAATTTCACAAGAAAAGGTTCATAAGTACAAGGCGTAAAGTTCTGTCTTCCTTCATAGGCACTGCCCTTGCACCTGGGGGATTCTTGCCATTCTATTAGAGATGCTCATTAGCTTTCATTGTCCTCATTTTATAGAGCAGGAAAATAAAGTTCAGAGGGATGAAGGTAACTCAGATGTGATGGAGCAGGGATTCAAAGCAGTGCATCTGACTCAATTTCCCAAAAGGGGCCTCCTGGGCTCTGACATGAAGGCTGTCTGCATTTTCTGGTATTTATGGCAAACAGCCTTCTGCTCTGGACCTTTACTTTTGCCATTCCCCTTTCAGAAAATCCCTTCTCACCTTCCTTTTGTTCCCCCCAACACTTTAATCATTCAAAGCTCAGTCCATGCCCTCTCCTCCAGGAAGCTTGTCCCAAGGATTCCTTTGGCTCCTGCTCGGTTTCCCCCCAGGGGCTCGCAGCCAGCACTGCCCAAGCTGAGACTTAGGCAGGTGATGCAGTGCTGTGGTTGTAGAGTTCATGATTGAATCCCAGAGCCTTCCCTTACTACCTCTGTGATTCTGAGCAAGTTTCCTAACCTCTCTGGGCTTCTTCTGAGCCCCTCTTAGATCCTCTATGAATGGGTTTAGTGGTAGTACCTACCTCAGAGGGTGTCTGGGCATATTAAATGAGCTCGCCACTACTCAATAATTATAAATGGTGATTATATGCAGCAATGAAAGCACCTCGAGAACGAGGGTGATGTGTTCAGATGTCCCAAACCGTCTTGCATAAGGCACTGCACATAGCAGGTGGTAAAATTCTGCTGTGTTTCAAAATCCTGACTTCCTTTCCTGACTCTTCTGTTTTGGAAGAGAACAAGGGAAGATGCTTTTGTCTCCCTTGACTTTTACACTGGGTGGGGCTCCCCGACACCCGTGCTCAGGCATACACTTTTGGGAAGCCCCCATGCCCTTGCCCCATTCCCCCCACCCCACAGTTACTCTCTGGGAATCTTGGGGCAGGGGAAGGAGGATTTGCAAACAAAAGGCTGGCTGTGTGTCCAGGGTCAGCCTCTTACTTGGGACTTACATCTTGCTGCTAGACCTCCTGGAGCCTCAATAGCCCTCATCTGTAAAATGGGAATGTTGGGTGCTTGAAAGGATGATTTGAGAGATGTGTGAAAAGATCCTATGAAATCTCAAGCATTTGACAGGCTTGGCAGCCATAATTCTTACTGAAACCTACCCTCTTACCGTCAGGCCATTTGGTTCCCTATGCACTCCCCAAACAGAAAACCTTTTCTTTTCTCTGAGGCCCTCTCCCAAACCCTGCCTCCTCTCCTTCTCCAGCCTTAAAGCATTGCTGGTTCTTACAGGGCCTGGCACAGAATGGGTCTTAGGTCTTTCTTCTCTCTCCTTTGGACTGCCTTAATCCTTTTTTTTTTTTAATCTTGAGCTGCCTTTTAAATCTTAACATTCAGGATCATCTTCCCCGTAATATTATTATTATTATTTTTTTTTAAGACAAAAGCCTACTCAGCTTTATTTTGTAACATCAGCAATAGTCTTGATTCTAAAATTCAACAAGGACATTGCAAGAAGGAAAATTACTCTAAACAAAATATTGACAAAATACATATAGTATTATATAAACAGATAATATATCATGATCAAATTGGATTTATTCCAGGAATACAAGATCATCTTAACATTAGAAAATTCAAAGTACTTTCTCACATTAACAGAAAAGAGAGCGGTCATGACCATTGCAATAAGTATAGATATTGTTTGGGAAAAAAATGCAATATCCATTCATGGTAACAAATTTTGTTTGCAAAGTAGAAGCAAAAGGAAACTCCTTATTTTTGTTACCGGATCGCTCTGGTTTCTGGACTTCTAGGTTCTTGGCTTATGTGGCATAAAAGAATTTAAGGACATGCCATAGGATAGGCGAGGGAGTAAAGAGTTTATTAAGAAACAAGAAAATAAGAAAAGTACACAGTCCGAGGCATGGGCCACCGGCCTGCTGCAGGGTGAGTTGTGTGCTCTGTAATACTGGTAACAGCTGAATTCTGACAACGTGCACCATGCTCAAAGCTTTACATGCTTTATCTCATTAAATCTTCAAAGCAACCCTATGAAATAGGTACTGCTATTCTTCCTGTTTTAAAAATGAGTAAACAGAGACTTGGAGAGGTTAAGCAACTGGCCCATAGTTCCAGAAATAGTGGAGCAGAATTTAAACCAAGACAATCTAGAAGACTTGCTTATCGCCACTACATTTTGCTGCTTCCTTAGTGCAGCTCAGTGCCTTTGCCCTTCTCAATAATCAGGCTGTGAGCTCCTTGAAGCAAAGGGCATGTCTTAATCATCTCTAAGTTCCCCACCCTGCCTAGCATGGAGCAGGAATTAGCAGTGCTGGGCAGGAATTAAAAGATGTGGCTTCCAGGCCTGACTAGTGCCACTTCATTACTGGCTGTGGGACTTTGAACAGGCCACCTGACCTGCTGGAAGGGGCCCCAACCTCCCTGCGGGCTGGTGGTGAGGATTGGATGCATCACACATCTGAAAGCTGGAGGTGCCGGGCCACCCACTCTCCGCCCGAGTGACCCTCCCTGAAGGCATTGGTGCCTGCAGGGAAGCCGAAGGTGCAGGAGCCCAGCCCGCCAGCAGGAGTCCCCAGCGAGGCATCCTGCATCTTCTGTTGGTGACTTGCCTTAGTCTAGTGCTTTCCGTCTGGGATTCACTGAAGCCTGGTGGCTCCCAGAGCCCTTCTTTATGTGAACCACCCACGGGTTGGCTGCGATTCTCCTCTGCCCTTATTTATTAACCTGGGGCAGATGGCAAGGGAGTCAGTAATAAATCCTGCCTGTGGAAGAGGGCCAGATGGGCAAAGGGTAACAAAGTTTCTGGATGCCTAGCAGGGGGCGCTGGAGGAAGGAGGTTGTGGGAAACGCATGCTGTGCCCAGTGACGCCAGCAGACCCCTGTCTCACCTGACCCTGCGACCCCCAGTGGGGGCAGAAGCTGATGAGAACAGCACTGCTCAGGAACAAGGTAAGAACAGAACTAGGTTTCCAAATCCCCAGCTCAGACTCTATACCCTCTGCCCTTGAAGCTCTGTCCTCTGTATTAACCAAGTCCTGAAGACTCAACTCAGTCAAGGGCAGGAGGCTTAGCTGGACGAGAGAGGCCACGGGGGTCATCCACAAAGCCCTTGAAGGATTTTCTAAGGGAAGTGGAGCCAGACCTACTTTGTGTAGCCCTAGAGTGCAGAACTGAGGTCCATAAGAGATTGGAGACAATCTCATTTTAGTTCTGTACTAAGGAAGAGCTTCTGGCAGTCAACACTGCCCAGTGGTAGAGCGAGTGTCCTGCGGGGTGGTGATTCTTCACCACCCCACCCCCCAACCTGGGACAGCTGGGCTGGGGCCACGTGCTCAACTGTCAGGGAGGCTTTCCAGAGTGGAAGGAGGCTGAACTGGTTCTCAGGATCTTTCCAGCTGTGGTATTTTAGGATTCTGTGGGTATGACTCCCTGCAGGTGGCCTTACCTGTTACTCTATCATTTCTGCCGTCAGGGTGGCATAGAATCACCAGAAGAGTCTCTTCTTCTCTGTGGACTTGAGCCTTCCAGTGCTCTGGCCTCTGCCCTGAGGGAGGATGAACAGGAGAATGACTTATCAAGTCATCTCCCCAGCCTCTTTGTCCAGGGGTCTGGTTTTTCTAACAGAGTCCCCCTCCCCAAGATCCTGTATCTAGCCTTCAGGCTGCCCTGAGATCAGGGGAGATAGAGAGGGTGGGGGCAGAGGTGATGTTTCACTTTCCCCTTCCCAGTGAGGCAGACCCCGTATCTGAGAACTGTCAGGAGAAGCATAAATCCAGTCTGAGCCTGGCACTCTTATCTTTCATTAGATCCCTTGGCTGGGTGTGAAGGGGGTCTGGGACTTTAAGGAGGACTCTAGGAATCTCTTAGAAGACAAGTGTTGCTCAGGATTTCTCTGAGAAATGGCCTCCATCCCACTCTCTTTGATGATAATGACCTAAAGATGTTTGGGTGCTGAGACCAAGGTAGGGGTGGTTGGGAGCAGTCATAGGTAGAGCAAGGGAAGACTGGGTATCATGAAGAGCCTGGTTATTCTGCTTTGAACCAGGGCACGGATTCAATCTCAGCCATCACTAGTCTAGTGGAAAACTCTGGATGGATGACTGCTGCCCTGTGGGTGGAAGGTTGGGGTGGGTAGTAAAGAGGTAGAAATTGGATTCATTGAGGCTTAGAGTTTGGAAGGTAAAGATCTTTGGAGACTGCCCAGAGATCCCAGGAAGAAGTGAATTTGCATGCCCTAGGTGCCACAGCTCTCTGAACCCACCCAGAGAGAATGTGGAGATGGGGATGGGAATACCTGGGCCAAGTAAATCTTATACCCCCTCCCAGCTTCCAATCTATCCTGCACACTCCCTCCAGTCTGGGCATCTGGTTCAGAGCCAGGATGGGAGCCACATGAGACAGAAAGATCCCTTTTGTCCCACAGAGAATCCCATCCCTTCCCAAAACATGGGGCCAAGAGCCTCAAAGCCTTGCAGAAAGAAGTCCTGGCACAAGAAGCATGGGGCAGGTAGACCAGCTTCCTCCCAGCTGTCTGCTGAAGCAGGGCTTCTGCATAACTAGATCATGGTGAGCATGTGGGTTGCACTGAGAGTTGACAAGGCCTGAAATGTAGTTAGAGGGGCCCATGCTACACACAGGGTCAAACAGGCACATTATATGAACACGTGCGCAGTTTCTCATATTTACCCTCACACACACATTCTCTCACATAGACAGGCCTGCTTCTTAAACCAGAAAACACATTTCACTCTGCTAACCCTGAAGCAACACACACACACATTCCACCTATCTACCTAAACCTAAAGCTGGGAGAAAGAGCTAGAATTCAGAGACCTATCAGCCTCTTCCTGTCTACAATCATCATCGGAGAAAGGAGAAGCCCAGGGGCTAGGAGAATAACTCACTTTCTAGAATAGGTGTCGAGTTCATGATACTTTAGTCAGAGGTAGAGATACACCAGTCTTTTTGGAGATAAAATGACTTCTCCAAATATCAACAGTATCACTCCTGACATGACATGGTTTCATAGCAGTATTGATAATTTGAGCGATCCTGGAGGGTGGTTTCCAGGGTAGACGGGGTTGGGGTTAGTTTGTCACTTTCTCATGGCCATCTCATTGTCATAGCAACATGTTTCTGTCTCCATCCCCTGGAGTCCTGGTTTCTGTAATGGGTGGACAAATGTGGTGCTTCGCAATATGGTAGAGAGCCCCACAGTGACTCTGGGAAAGAGCATTTCCATCCTAGACTGAGCATGATAAGGGGACTCTGAGGCTGTCAATCGAGCTGGGTTTTCTTGGGGAAGGAGGGTGAATTTGCCGGGGATTCCTACTGACAAGCTCCACTCCCTCCTACAACAATTCCAACTCCCCAGCTATTGGGGCCCCCAGGAGTGCTCCCTCAACACTCACCACCCACCAAGGCAGACTGCCCTTTCTCAGTCTCCACTACAACTGACTCAGGTGGAAACCCAGCCATCTCAGAGAGGCATCACAGCATAGTGGGGAAGCCAGTCTGTGTACCTCGAATGAGTTCTCTTTCTGAACCTCAGAGTTCTCACCTGTAAAAATGGGGATAATACCTGCCTATCTCCCTGGGTGGTTACGAGGATAAAGTGAAGGGGTACATGTAAAATACTGGACCCATCCCGGGCTTCAATGGGGATAATGGATGGCCCAGTCCACGGTTGATGCTCCTTGCAGGTGAGTGGGGTTGAGCACCCCTGCAGAGGTCTCGTTTTAAGGGTAGTGATATTTAAACCTCCAGGGACAGGGCTACTTCTGGGTATTTGGCACCATCTTCCAGAGTGAACTGTCCAACTGGCAGATAATTTCCCTGGGAAAGAGGAAGGTAAATAAGCGGTCTGCCTGCCCTGGCCTAGATCAGTGTTACTCAAAGACTGGACCATGGCCCATGCCCCTCTGCAAAATATTGTTACCTGCCCACAGTGAGATAAGTACAAGAATTAAGAGGAAGCCTTCAGAATTTTTTGTAGAAATTTGATATTGCTGAAACATCCAAGCTGCATTTAACTTGGGCTTCTCTTTAGTAATTTTTTGACATTTCAGTCTTCTAGAGATTCATTTTTTTTTTTTTGTATTGTTAAAAAATATTGACAATTATTTTTGTCAATATAATTGACAATGGATTGGGGAGAAACAAAACAAAAATGTATCTGGTCCTTCACTACACATAGTTGAGAAACACTGACCTTGATGATGCCAAAGCCACCTTAAAAGCAGCTAAAGAACTAAAGATCCAATTAAGGAGAGAAGAGGAAAAACCTCGTAAGTGTAAGCGTTGATTGCAAAAATTGGCTGCAAATCACACATTGTTGAACTGGCAACATTTCTTTATTGCCTCAGGACAGAAACACCAATCCTCCTCCCACTTGCCCTGGCCCTCAGCCCCAAACATGGGTTTGAAGTTCATTTCCCATCACCGGGGGCCAAGAAGCCTAGGGGTCAGAGCTGCTGGCCTAGGACAGAGAGCTACAGGGAGAGGTTTCAGGGGGCTGGGAAAATAGGATAACAATTGAAACAAACCCCTAGGATGAGAAGTCTAAAGCCTTTCACCCATGGCTAAGCTCCTCTTATTTATCTCATTTGATTTTGCCATTTGTTTTCTGTGCCTGGTATTATACTGATGTTTGAAGGATGAGTCTTTGCAGCCACTCACTCCCCTTTAAAGGGACAACTTGGGGGAACGGGTGTAGCTCAAGTGGTTGAGTGCCTGCTTCCCATGTATGTGGTCCTGGGTTCACTCCCCGGTACCTCCTAAAAACAAAACAAAACAAAACAAACAAATGAAAAAACCAACTCTCATTGGGGAGAGAATGTAGCTCAGTGGTTGAGTGCCTGCTTCCCATGTATGAGGTCCTGAGCTCAATCCCTGGTACCTCCTAAAAAACAGACAAACACCGCCCCCCCCCCCAAAAAAAAAAGAAAGAAAAGAAAAAAGAGACAATTTGGAGAAATTTGAACTAGAGGTATGAGAAAACAAATGCCTATGCTGGGTGTTCAAAGCTGAGTAAATCCACTCTCTGCCCTGAGTGGCTCATTGCCCAGCTGCCACATAGTCACCAGGTGATGAATGGGTAATGTGGAGAAGAAGCTTCACAGAGGAGGTGGGAGAATTCTGAAGGCTGTGGAGGATTCTGCCAGGTGGAAAAGAAGGATCCCAATGGTTGGGCATGTGTGGGGCATTGGTGGGGTATCTGTAGGGGATGGGGGCCTTCCAGGGGTTGATTTTCAGTCAGAGACTTTGGGTCTGGTGGAAGTGTGGCTCTATGTGGTCTTATTATACCAGAATCACCCGGGGTCCTTGTTGGAAAAGCAGATTCCAGGGCCTCACCCTAGATCTATTCTGGATCACTGTAGAGTTTGAGAACCACTGCCACAGGCTTACTCTGTCCCCAGGCTCACCCCTGATGGGCCTGGGAGTGGGTGCAGATTGGAGCTGTGGACATGAGAAATACTTGTGTCTACACAAAGCTGGGCTTATTGTCATCACATCTTCCCAAACCGCACAAATAAACTTCAGATGATGGGTGTGTCCAGAGCAAGATCACAGGGGATCTGGACAGGATTCCAAATCTCCTGCCTTAGCTTGGACGGCTGGGGGCATTGGGACTGTGGAAAGTCTGAAAGGGAAAGCAGTGAGAAACTGAAATCTTCTCAATTGGAATGTCAAACAAGCCTGATTGTCTGAAAGTATTGTGATTAACAAGGGACTGATCGGTGATTTCCTGGCTCCTTCTTGGGATATTTAACAAATTAATCTAGATTATCTATGTCTGTACTGTCCAGCATGGTAGCCACTGGCTGTATGTGGCTATTTAAATGGAACATTTTCATCATCACAGAAAGTTCCTCTGGAGACTGCTGAAGTGGAAACAAATTCTGTTCTTATATGCTTTAGAAATTTGGCATTGGGTCTTGTAATTGCTAGAGAAGATGGAACAATATCGAACATGAATGATAAAGCTCAAGGTTTGTGCCCAAACTTGGACAGCCACTCCATCTGGTTGGTCAGTTTGGTGAGGGGAAAGAAAAGAAACTGGTTAGTAAACACATCTTCTGTGCCAGTAATTCCATTGTTAACTTACTAAAACATTCCCTCTTCAGCCCCTAAGTCATTTTGCTTTTTTTCTTACCGGGAGGTCCCAAGGACGCCCAACCAATTGAGCCACATCCGCCCCTCCCAAGTCATTTTAACAAATAGTTGTGGGTGCCTGTTTTGTCTCAGTCCTGTGTCTAGACACTTGGTGTTTTAGTCTGCTAGGCTGCCGAAGGCAATATACCAGAAATGGGTTGGCATTTACAACGAGGATTTATTAGCTTACAAGGGTACGGTTCTGAGGTCATGAAAATATCCAAATCAAGGCATCGTCCAGTGACGCTTTCTTACCAAAGACCGGCTGCTGACAATCCTGGACTCCTCTGTCACATGACTAGGCACATAGCGGTGTCTGCTGGTCTCTCCCTTCTCTTTTGAGTTACATGGCTTTCAACTTCTGACTTCCATGGCTCTCTCTATTTCTCTGAATTTCATTCTTTTATAAAGGACTCCAGTAAGAGGATTAAGACCCACCCTAGATTAAGCCTTACTGAAGTAACCTAATGAAAAGGACCTACTTACAATAGGTTCACACCCACAACAATGGACTTGCTTTAAGAATGTGATTTTTCTCGGGTCTACACAGCTTCAAGCCATCACACTAGATATACACAATGACAACACAGCCATGGTTCTTTACCTTCTGGAGCTTATAGTTCTTGGTGGAAGAATAATAGCATCACAACTGAAACATGGAACATTACCAGTTTGGCTTAAAATTTCCCTCCCGGTACTTATTCCAATGAATTGCTTGTGATTCCCAGTAGAAAGATACAGCAAAATTCTAGATCTACACCCTGCCCGCCCCACCAATTCTAAAAATCTCAGGTTGTGTTTTATGGTGAGCAAGCCACAATTCTACCCTTAAATGTCTTAAGGTTTCTCTGTGGGGCTTTGAACCCTAGACAACAAGATAGAGCCATCTGGATGCATTGAGAACAATGGAGGTGAGAGAAGAGTCAGAGAGGCAGCTCGGGAGGCCCCCACAGGCAACTCCTGGGGCAGCAGGAATAAACCAAGGCAGAGTGGCTGCAGCTTTGACAGGGATCTGCAGGACAATAATAACAAACGACTTTGATTCAATTACATGCCAGACTTTCTGGCATTTTTAAGGGAGACAGGCTTCTGAGATTCAAGCCCAGCAAGAATTTGCCATAGATGAATTTTCAGGTTATTTTACAGTCTGACATCTTTGTGAGACTTAAGATGTAAATGAACCTTTTGGAATCAAGAGGAGTTATGTGTATATGTGAGCCACCACAACTTGATTTTCTAATTTAAAAAAACGATCACAATTTGTGGGTCTCAAATCATAGGTAAAATATTTTTGAATGCTGCTCATTGTTCTAAGAAAAATATATAGAGAGGAATATTACAAAATGTTTTATGAACACCACAGGGATTCCTTAGGGAGTGGGCAGTTTTTTAATTCACATTTTAGGCAACTATTCAAAGGGCAGAGTGGTGAGAAACTCAATTATTTGTACTGAGAATGCCCCTATTTTACCAAAAACCTTCTATACAAATTGCTCTTACTATATGCACAGTATGGATCAGCTGCAGGCAGGATATAGAGGGACTAAGAAAAATTAGGGCTTGGTCTCCACAGCTTCCAGGAGTAGTGAATTAAAATAAAATAGGGGCTTTGCACTGTCATATGCCTCAGCATATTAGACACTGTTGGTGACCATCCCAGACACCTGCTTATTCAAGCTAAACAGCTTCTTCTGCTCCTCCCTGTATCTTACCTAGGTATGCTTCTCTGCATCCCACCCCCATCCCAGAGTCAAATATAAACTTGCAGTCCCATTCTTGCTAAACAACCATTCCAGCTCCACCAGGTGATATTACAAAGACACAGTCCCTTGGTCTACTGGAACCCATGTTTCCCGCCTGCTTGCTGGAGCCCATGCTCCTGACATGTCCCCCTGTGGTCCTGCAAGGCCTGCTGCTCCTCTCTGTTCTAGGACCCGTGGGTACTGATAAATTTTTTTCATGCATCTCTGGTGGCTCTCGTCCTTGCCACACCTGACTATCCATATAAAGATACTGGCAAGTCACCAGGAAAGACAGACTGAGTGGGTGAGAAAGATTTACCCTCATGTTGGTGATCAGAGAAGGCGCCCTAGGAGCTAGGTCCGGCATGTGCAATTGTCAATTGCCTCATCTTATGGTAAGGAACGGAATTGTATGGAAAGGAATTCTGCAAACTTTGCTTGCTTTTTCAGGTCCTTGGGCTTCACCCTGTGCACTGGAAATTCTCACTAACTTGGTATCAATAACTGTTATGGGAACCTTTATTGGACTTTCATATTTTTTTGCAATTTTAAGAATTGAGCTGGGGCAGGTGAAGATTTAAATCAAAACTCTAAAATTTCATTTGTTTCTCTGATAGATTTGAGAAGCCTTTCTTGAGATGAATCTTCATTAATAAAGTCTGTGCCGTGGGCCTGAACTGGGGAAGTAGCTGATAGAGATGACTGAGAGTGCAGTAGAGTCAGAGACACCTAGGCTTGAATACTGGCTACCTCCACTGAGATCTTAAGCAAGTTCCTAAGTTGCTCAAATAGAAAATGGGAGTCAAATGCCAGTACAATGACACCTATCTGGGGTTAGGATTGATGAGTTACTTATGTGAATCTCTTTCTATACTACCAGGCTCAGGATAAGAGCTCAAAACATGTTGGCTAAAATAAAAGTGATCTCCTAATATCCCTGTCTTATGTCATCTTAACTGACCTACGATGTATTGTGGTCACTTTCCATCCACCAACTCTGATGAAGCAAAGGGCTTTCGGTAGGGACTATTTGGGACAAAAGGCTTTCTTGGAGTCCTTTTAAGTCAAGTCCAGAGGGCCTACTCTGCATGAGAAAAGTTCTGTCCTATTTGTCAAAAGCACCCCCTCCTGGCAGCTCTTCTTAATTTCCAGAAGCCTGTTTATGATCCTCCTCTCCATTCCCTAGTAGCCTGTGCTCATCTCAGTTTTAGCCCTTGTCTACCCAGTTTGAAGTAGCCTGCTTACAGGTGGTCTCCACTATGAGCTCCTTCAGAACTAGCCTCCAATTTATTAATTCAGTAACAAGTCCAATGCCTGGATCAAAGTTGGTGCTCAACAGCACTTTGTGGATGGATGGATGGATGGATGGATGGATAGATGGATGGATGAATGATGTTTAAATCTGACTCAGAGTTAACATGAATTGGATTCTCTGTTAGTGCATTTGACTGACAAATAGGAAGCAAATGAAGAATATTTATTCAGTACATTACAAATTAGTATCCTATAAGAACTTGCAGAATTTCCATAAGAGGATGAACTTGGAAACTCAGAGAATTGTAAGGCTGAATGTTAGTTTCAATCTGTTCAGCCTATTGTCTTGGCTCATCTAGATTCTACGACTGGGAGGCCAAGAGAAATTGTGCTGCTCTCTAAGCATTGGAGAACACTCACCCTCTCTGTCTTTCCCCACCTGCCAGACATGGACCTTGGAGGAAACAAGGATGTCTGAGAAATGTTACCTCACCCTGAGTGTTGAACCAGAGATTAGAAGGAAGAAGCTTCAGGGTCCGAGAAAGTTGTTGATTGGTGATTCTCCATAGGAAGACATGCCTTCATGACCACATGTTTATGTAAGACTGTGTCAACACATCCTACTTCCCTCAACTCATCAATGACTTGTCACTCTCTGATTCACCCATGGGGTAACTACTTGCCATTATTTAGTCATTCATTCATTCAGCAAATGTTTGGAAGTTTCTGTGTGTAGTATGGAATCCAAACATACCTTATTAGAAGACATAAAACTGTAACCTACTTTAAACCTAATCTCATGGCCTCATAATTTAGATAAGATACACACAATACCTATTAAAAAAAGTAAAAAAATTAAAAGTGAAAAAGATTTAAAGGGGCACAGAGACTTAGACGGTGGGGTATCATTGCCATCGTAGGCCATTTATCAATGGGGTTGAAAGGCTTTGGAAGTGAACAAGTTCAAATCCCAGAATTACTATTTACTAATGAAATACTAAATCTCTCTGTACCTCAGTTTCTTCACTTGTTGGGTGTTTGTGAGGGTTAAATGAGAGAATGTACATAAACTCTTAAGTCATAATGTGACCCATAGATTGCCAGTGCTTCTCACTCAATACACCGGCCCGGGTACCTGCAGAGCTTGTAAAAATCACAGCTGTCCAGGTGTGGCTTGTCTAGGTTACTTGGTTGCAAACAAGAAAATTTCTTTGGCTAAGATAAGCAAGTATGAAATTTATTGGGAAGACATAGGATGCTCACAAAATGAAAGGAAACTGGAAGAGCTACATCCAGGAAAAGACGAGACCCAGGGTAGCTCTGGGGTCTAGGTGGGGGTGCAAAGCACATTACTTCAGGGAGCCTTGCCAGAGGATTCAGTTTCAACTAACTTTTATTCTAGTTTCTCTCTGCCTGGGATTCTGACTCTGGAGAGTATGGTTGGTGTTTTAGGTTCCTAGGCTGCTCCAGCAAATACTGTGAAATAGGTTGGCTTAATGGGAATTTATTTGCTTACAATTTTGAGGCTGGAAAATGTCCAAGTCAAGGCATTATCAAGGTGATGCTTTCTTCCCACAGACCCGGCTGTCGGTGATCCTTGGCTACCCTGCCACATGGCAAGGCACATGGTGGCATCTCCTGGTCTCTCCCTTCTCTTCTGGACTCTCTTTCAGCTTCTTGCTTCCATGGTTTTCTCTTTTTCTCTCCCTCTGTGTTCATTCCATTTATAAAGGACTCTAGCAATAGGATTAAGACCCATTCTAAATGAGTTGGAACACACCTTAACTGAAGTAGCCTCATTAAAAGGTCCTGCTTACAATGGGTTTACATGCACAGAAATGGATTCAATTTAAGAACATGTTTTTGGGGGTACATGTTGGCCTTGCTTGGCCCTGGGTCCATGTCTTTGTCAGTGGCATGGCACTACACTAGTACCCTGTGGTGGTGAATTTTATGTGTCAAGTTGTCTGGGTTATGGTGTCCAGTATTATGATCAAACACTGGCCTAGATGTTGAGGTGGAGGTATTTTGTGGAGAGGATTAGCACCTATGATCAGTTGACTTTAAGCAAAGCAGATTACCCTCAATAATGTGGTTAGCTGGAGCCCTTAAGAGCAAAGAACTGATTGTTCTAAAAGCATGAAACTCTGCCACACAACCACTCATCTGTTCATTTTTGGGTTTCAAGGCTGCTGACCTCCCCTATATTCATATTGCAGTCATACTTAAGACTGCAATATCCCTTACCCAAATTTCCAGCCTGCCCTATAGATCACAGACTTAACAGTCCCAAAAATCATGCAAGCCAATTCCTTAAATTAAACTTCTTTATGCCATCCCATACCTATGTAACCAGCATCTATGTGTGAAGCACAGACAAATACAGTTTTGAAAAGCCCCACAAATAATATAGAGGTGAGCCGAAGGTTGAGAATCACGGAAAAAACACTAAAAAGGGGAGGGATATTATTAGCCCTTAAAAGATGGAAGGAGGTGGGTACAAAGTTGCCTTACACATAGCTCTTCAGAAACCTGAAGTCCAGTGTCATCATGCTCACAGAAGGATTACACTAAGTGTGGTCTGGTCCTCTCTCCTTCTAATGGGGAGAGAAACAATGTCCCATAGCTACACGGGTATGTGCATGGTCATGAAGGAGCCTGCCTCTTTCCTCCAGATCAGTGCTTGGTCTCCATGACACCAGCTGCGCCAAGAGCAGTTCAAGGCCCCAGCAAGTGAG
>JAQZBX010018937.1:0-11323 GCA_029593785.1 Cabassous unicinctus
AGCTCCCTGGTCTGCTGCATCTCTTATTGTCTCTCTTCCGTGTCTCTTTTTGTTGTGTCATCTTGCTGTGTCAGCTCTCCACGCGGGCCAGCACTCCGCTTAGGCCAGCTCACCACACGGTCCAGCTTGCTTTTCACCAGCAGGCCCCAGGAATTGAACCCTGGACCTCCTATATGGTAGACAGGAGCCCAATCACTTGAGCTACATCTGCATCCCAATACTGCATTGATTTTTAAGAAAAGAAATACAGGGAAGCAGATGTGGTTCAAGCAATTGAGCTACCATATGGGAGGTCCCAGGTTTGGTTCCCAGTGCCCCCTTTGCCCTGCCTCCCTGACTCTCCCTCCCTGCCAAGCCCCAAGCGGGACATGGTATGCATGCTCCAACTGAAGTGAATCTGCACCTGAAGTCCTCCATCCAGCTCCTGGGCAAGACAGCATCTATGAGCTCAGCCTTCACCAATCTCTTCCCTTTTCCAAGAAGAGCAAGAAATGGCCAAATCCCAGAAGCGGCAAGATGGCAGCAAAATAAGTAGCTCCAAGAGCCAGTTTGTCCTACAGAGCTATCTAAATCACCTGTTTTGGGGGATCCTGCAACATCCTTGGAAGAACAGATGGAGGAGATGCGTGAATAGAGCTCTCCATGCTGTGGAGGCCAGTGCACAGCCCCTGCTGGTAGCACAAGACACCTAGGGAGCTATTCCCTAGCTGGAGATGGAAGCTCCATTTCCCAAAAATGGGGGAGGAAGATATGGTTGGGCACTGATTTCAGCTACTGATTAGTAAATTTGGCTGGTTAAAAATTGGTAAAAAATTGTTTTTAAATGTTTGGAAATAAATAGAAATGCTGAAAGCACATCATAGGCTTTGTAATTAGTAGTGCTAAATATGGATATGACATTGGTTTGTTTGGTTGTGGTTTTTTTTTTTTTTTGAGTAATGAAAATGATCAAATATTGATTGTAGTGATGAATGACAACTCAGTGATTATATCAAATGCCACTGATTGTACACTTTAGATAAATTATATGGTTAATGAACAAAAAAATAATAGGGTGGGTTGGGGGGAAAATACACCAAATGTAAGATAATGGACTATAGTTAGTAGTAATACTTTGATGATGATCTTTCATAATTTCTTACAAATGTTCACAACAATGCAAGGAATTTGTGGTGGGGTGATGTATGGGAGCCCTGTATGATGATATGCATGTTTGTTTTATAAGTTCACAATTTTACTATACACTTATTGTTTATGTATGTTCATATATGAATGATATACTTAAATTGTTTTTAAAATGAAAAAAAATTCAGCTGGCTGAAGTCCAATCCTAAGAACAGCTAAAGTTTGAACGTGTCCAATTTGGAAAGAGGCTAGTAGCCTCCATTTTAACACTGCCCCTGGCATGAAGGGAAGTGGGACTGGTTGAAAATCACAGTGATGGTAGGGACCGGTGTCTTTCCACCCAGGTCAGATTGCTGCCCTAGCCTAGGCTCCATACCTGCCTCTGGGAGGGAGGAAGCTGGGGGAACCTGCACCAGCCAATCCGGGCAAATGTAGTCATTTTTGCCTGGAACAAACTAAATTGTTGGGCACCCATGTGGCTACATCCCCACCCAAGACAGGACAGGAGTGGGGCAGTGTTTCCTCAGCCTCTCTGGGCACTACAGGCCTTCAGCCCACAGGGACTAGATTGTTGGACACCTGTGGCTCCACGCCTAACCCTGATAGGACAGGAAGGGGAGCAGCGTTTCCTCAGCCTCTGCAGACAACCGTAAGCACCATCAGCCCACACGGACTAGATTGTTGGGCACTCCTGCGGCTCCATCCCCACCCTTGACAAGGCAAGAGGGACAGTGCTCCAACAGCCTCTGCAGGCACTGCAGCCACCTTCAGCCCACGTGGACTAGACTGTTGGACACATCTGTGGCTCCATCACTGCCCCCAAGAGGACAGGAGGAGGGCAGTGTTTCCTCAACTGCTCCAGGCAAGTACAGCTGCTTTTGATCAGAACAGACTAGATTGTTGGGCTCACTTGCCGCTCCATCCCTATGCCTGACAGGGAGAAGGAGGAGGGACATTGCTCCCTCAGCTTCTCTAGGCAACTGCAGTCACTTTTGGCCCACATAGACAAGATTGTTGTGCACAATTGTGGCTATATCCCCACCCCTGGCAGTGTGGGGGAGGGGAGTCGGTGCTTCCTCAGGCTATCTGGTCAACTGTAGTCAGTTTTGACCTGCACACCTTAGTTTGCTGCCCACACCTGCAGCTCCATCCCTGCCCCAGGCAGGGTAAGAAGGGGTGTGGAGCATCACCAGTCTCTCCAGGCAACAACAGACAGTCTTGGCCTGCAAGGCTTGGATTACTACATATGGCTGTGGCTCCACCCCTACCCAGGGCAGGGGAGAAAGGTGGGAGAAGTTTCATTGATTCCTGGGGCAACACGAGCAGCTTCAGCCTCCACAGTTTACAGTACCAATAACATCCTCAGCCCCTACTCTGCAACCAGCAAGACAGAAAGGGCAAGAAACTGATGAAAAAGTGCTGAAAAAATTCAGACTGGCTAAACATGAACCACTATAAAGTTCCAAATTAAGTTGAACCAAGTATCAAAGAGGGGCTGTAGCACAAAGCCAATCAAATAGAAAGCCCTAGACTAAAGAGAGAAATGGAGCCCAGAATAAATCAGATGCCAAGACACCAAAAAAAAAAAAAAAAAAAAAAAAAAAAATTAAAATTCATACCAAGAAAGAGGAGATATGGCCCAGTAAAAGGAACAAACTAAGCCTCCAGATGACATAAGGGGGCTGAGACAACTGATCACAGATGTTCAAACAAATCTCCTTAATAAATTCAGTGAGATGGCTAAAGAGATTAAGGATATTAAGAAGACAATGGGTGAGCACAAAGAATTTCAAAGCATACATAGAAAAATAGCAGGTCTTATGGGAATGAAAGGCACAAAAATAAAATAAAAAATACATTGGAGGCATATAACAGCAGATTTCAAGAAGCAGAAGAAAAAATCAGTAAGCTTGAAGACAGGACCTCCAAAAGCAAACATACAAAACAGCAGATAAAGAAAATAATGGAAAAAATTGAACAAGGTCTAAAGAAATTAAATGATGGCAACAGATGTGCAAACATACATGCCAAGGATGTCCCAGAAGGAGAAGGGAAGGCAAAGGGCAAGAAGAAATATTTGAAGAAATAAATATTTCTTAACCCTACTGAAGGACATAGATATCTGTGTCCAAGAAACACAACATACAACCACCTGAATAAATCCAAATAGACCTACTCTGATACTTACCTGGCAGGAGAGACACCATGATGACGAAGATAGTTTTCCCAGGGGGAGGCTGCTCCATTGCACTGGGGATCTGCTGACCCCTGCGATTTCCCCACATGGGGGAAAATCGGCTGCATAATTTTTGTTGGTGGGAGATTGTATGCGTGCTTTCCCCCAACCAAAAACAAAACAAAACAAAACAAACAAACAAACAAATAGACCTACTCTTTGAGACACATACTACTCAGAATGTCAAATACTAAAGATAGAGAATCATGAGAGCAGCAAGAGAAAAGCTATTCATCACATACAAGGGATGCCCAATAAGATTAAGTGCTGGTTTCTCATCAGAAACCATAGAGGCAAGAAGGAAGTGGTATGATATATTTAAGATACTGAAAGAGAAAAACTGCCATCCAAGACTCTTATATCCAGCAAGATTCTTTCAAAAATGAGGTTGAATTTAGAATATTCACAGATAAAAAGAAACTGAAAGAGTTTGTAACCAAGAGACCAGCTTTGCATGAAATACTAAAGGGAGTGCTACAGCCTGAAAAGAAAAGGCAGGAGAGGTTAGGAAGAGAGTCTCAAAAGGGAGATTATATCAGTAAAAGTAACAAAAAGAGTGGTGGTGATAAGCTATGAAAAATAAAACCCAAATTTCAAAAAGGGTGAAGTAAGAACTGCCTTTACATTAATAACATTGAATGTTAATGGATTAAACTCCCCAATCAAAAGACACAGACTAGCAGAATGGATAAGAAAATATGAGCCATCTATATGTTGTCTGCAAGAGACTCACCTTAGACCCAAGGATATAAAATATATTGAAAACAAAAGCCTGGGAAAAGATAATCCATGCATGCAGTAACCAAAAATCTGGAGTAGTTATCCCTATATCAGATGAAATACACTTTAGAAGCAAAGCTGTTATTAGAGACAAGGAAGGACATTATATATTAATAATATATAATAATAATAAAAGGGGCAATTCACTAGGAAGAAATAACCATCATAAATGTATTATAAATATCTAACCAGGATGCCCCAAATTACATGAGGCAAACAGTGGCAAAACTGAAGGAAGAATTATATGTCTCTACAAGAATAGTTGCAGACTTCAATACACCACTCTTATCATTGGAGAGATCAACTGGACAATGAATCAATAAAGCCTGAATGAAACAGAAAGCCTGACTAATATGATAAACAAACAAAACTTATTAGACATATACAGAACACTGTACCACAAAACAGCAGGATATACATTCTTTTGAAGTGCTCATGGATCTTCTTTATCTAGGATAGACCATACGTTGAGTCACAAAGCATATCTCAGTAAATTTTCTCTGATCATAATGGAATAAAGTTGGAAATCAACAACAGGAAAAAAGAGGGAAAATTCACAAATATAAAGAGATTAAACACAATCTTAAATAATCAGTGAGTCAAAGAAGAAATTGCGAGAGAAATCAATAAATATCTCGAGATGAGTGAAAATGAGAACACAAAGTATCAGAACCTATGGGATGCAGCATAGGCAGTGCTGAGAGAGAAATTTATAGCCCTCAATGCTTACATTAAAAAAGAAGAGGGAAGCAGATGTGGCTCAAGCAGTTGAGCTCCCTCCTACCACATGGGAGGTCCCAGGTTCAGTTCCCAGTGCCTCCTAAAGAAGACAAGTAAGACAGTGAGCTGATGTGACAGGCTGGCATGCCAAGCTGACACAACAAGATGGCAAGCTGAAACAACAACAAAGAGATACAAGGAGTAAAACACAATGAGAGACACAACAAAGCAAGGAGAAGAGGTGGCTAAAGCAATTAAGCAACTCTCTCCCACATGGGAGGTCCATTTTGGCTCCAGTGCCTCCTAAAAAGAAGACGAGCACACAACAAACAGACACAGCAAGCACAAACAACGGGGGGAGGGCGGGGGGTGGATAAATAATACATCTTTCTATATATAAAAAAAGGAAGAAAGAGCTAAAATCAATGACCTAACTACACAGCAGAGGAACTAAAGAAAAGCAAACTCTGCCCAAAGCAAGCAGAAGGAATGAAATAACAAACATCAGAGCAGAAATAAATGAAATTGAGAACAACAACAAAAAAGAGAAAATTAACAAAACCAGAAGTTGGTTCTTCGAGAAGATTAACAAAATTGACAAATGAAAATGAGAACACAACTTACCAAAACTTAAGGGATACAGCGGAGGCAAAGACAGTCTTGAGAGGGAAATTTATAGCCCTAAATGCCTATATTAAAAAAGAAGAAAAAGCTAACATCAAAGATCCAACTGAAAAACTGGAGAAACTAGAAAAAGAACAGCAAACCAATCCCAAAGCAAACAGAAGAAAAGAAATAATATAGAGCAGAAATAAATGGAATTGAGAAAAACAACAAAACCAAAAGCCAGTTCTTTAAGATTGAGAAAATTGACAAACCCCTAGGTAGACTAACAAATAAAAAAAGAAGATTAAAATAAATAAAATCAGAAATGAAAATGGGGACATTTCTACTGACCCCACAGAAATGAAAAAAATAGATCATGAGAAAGATACTGTGAACAACTGTATGCCAACAAACTAGACAATGTAGATGAAATGGAAAAATTCATGAACAATCTACATTGACCCTAGAAGAAATAGAAGACTTCAAAAAACCAACCGTAAGTAAAGAGATTGAAACAGTCATCAAAAAACTCCCCAAAATGAAGAGCCCATGACCAGATGGCTTCACAGGTGAATTCTACCAAGCACTCAAAGAAGATTTAATACCAATCTTACTCAAACTCTTCCAAAAAATTGAATAGGGAGGAACAATACAATACTCATTCTATGGAGCCAATATCACCCTAATACCAAAGCCAGATAAAGATATTACAAAAAAAGAAAATTACTGAACCATTTTCCTAATGAATACAAATGCAAAAATCCACAACAAAATACTTGCTAATCAAATCCAACACATTTAAAGAATTATTCATCATGATCAAGTAGGTTTTATACCTGTCATACAAGGATGGTTTGACACAAGAAAACCAATCACCATAATACATGACATTAATAAATGAAAGAAGAAAAATCACATAATCATCTCAATTGATACAGAAAAGGCATTTAACAAAAATACAGTATCCTTTCTTGATAAAACCACTCCAAAAGAAAGGAGTGGAAGGAAACTTTCTCAACATGATAAAGGGCATATATGAAAAACCCACAGCTAACATTGTACTCCATGGTGAAAGATTGAATGAAAGCTTTTCTGTTGAGATCAGAAACAAGACAAGAATGCCCACTGTCAACACTGTTTTTTCAGTATAGTGCTAGAGTTCTAGCTAGAGCAATCAGGCAAGAAAAAGAAATAAAAGGCATTCAAATTGGAAAGGAAGAGGCAAAACTTTCACTATTTGCAGATGATATGAAAGTTCAAAAAAATCTACAACAAAGCTACTAGAGCTAATAAACAAGATCAGCAGAGTGGCAAGATACAAGATTAATATACAAGAATTCAGTAGCATTTTAATATGCTAGTAATGAGCAATCTGCTTTACAATAGCAAGTAAAAGATTCAAATATTTAGGAATAAACTTAACCAAGGATGTAAAGCACTTGTTTTCAGAAAACTATAATGCATTGCTAAAAGAAATCAAAGACCTAAAAAAATGGAAGAACATTCTGTGTTCATGGACGGGAAGACTAAATATTGTTAAAATGTCAATTCTCCTCAAATTGGTATGCAGATTCAATGCAATCCCGATTAAAAGTCAAACAGCCTTTTTTTAAAGAAATGGAAAACCTGATTATCAAATTTATTTGGAAGGGTAAGGTGCCTCAAATAGCCAGAAACATCTTAAAAAGGAAGAATGAAGTTGGAAGACTCACACTTCCAAACTTTTATCTAAATTATTATCAGATAAAATAGACTTTTAAGTTAAAAGAGATTATAAGAGTCAAAGAAGGATATTGTATATTGATAAAATGTTCAATCCAACAACATAAATATAACAATTTTGAACATATAGGCACTGTACAAGAGTCCCAAAATATATGAAGCAAAAATTGACAGAATTGAAGAGAGAAATAGAGTTGTCCAATAATGGAGTGTTCAATACACCACTTTCAGTAATTGAAAGAACATCTAAACAAAAGATCAATAAGGAAATAGAAGACTTAAAAAACACTATTAACCAATTAGATCTAATGGACATATATAGAACACTACACTCAACAGCAGAATACACATTCTCAACTACACATGGAACATTTTTCCAGAATAGACCATATGTTAGACTAAATAAAAATAATAACTTTTATAATACTGAAATCATACAAAGTATCATCTCCAACAACAATGTAACAGAGCTAGAAAGCAAAAACAGAAAGACAACTAGAAAAGTTACAAATAGTGGAAATTAAACAACACACTATTAAATAACCAATGGGTCAAAGAAGAAATCACAAAGGAACTTAAAAAAATTCTTGGCAGGAAATGGATATGGCTCAGGCGACTGAGCTCCCGTCTACCACATGGGAGGTCCGTGGTTTGGTTCATGGTGCCTCCTAAAGAAGACAGCGAGCTGGTGTGATGAGCAAGTATGGCAAGCTGACATAAGTTGACACAACAAGATGATGCAAGAAGAGACACAAGAAGAAAAAAACATAATGAGAGACACAACAAAGCAGGGAGCAGAGGTTCCTGGTGCCTCCTAAAGAAAATGAGCAAGACAGTGAGCTGATTGCGAATATTCTTGCTGTCCTGATTTTGTGATAATCAGGGTAGGCTAAACATTCGCTATATTAGAAACCATGCCATGTGTCCCCAGACCTAATTTTTCTCCCTAGTCCTGGTTTTTGGAATGCTGGTGATAAACTAAGCCTGATTTATTATATGACCATCCTGTATGGGAAAAGATTGTAACTTTGGGTATCTTTGGTAAACCTTAAGAGATATAACAGGGGGATGGATGTGGTTCGGGTGGTTGGGTATCCGTCTCCCATATGGAGGGACCTGGGTTCCATCCCCAGGAACTCCTGGTAAAAATTTAAAAAATATAGAAGGCACGTGGGCCACCAGGCCCCGCACGCAGGTGCGCCGCCAGGCCCTGTTTGCGGGTGAGCCACCAGGTCCCGGGATCCACACAGCAAGATGATGACGTAACAGGAGAGTGACACAAGGGAGAGCCAAGACGAGACGCACCGAAAAACCAGGAACTAAGGTGGTGCAGGTAGTAGGACGCCTCTCTCCCACATCGGAGGTTCTGAGGCTCAAATCCCACTGAAGACAGGAGGAGAAGGATGAGAAGAGAGGGCAGGAAATGGACACAAAGAGTTGCCCAGTGAATGGACACAGAAACAACAAAGACGGTGGCGGGGGGAGGTAAAAATGGATAAAAATAAATAAATAAATTCTTTAAAAAAATGTATAGGGGAGGAAGATACGGACTATAGTGAGTAGTAATACTTTGATGATGCTCTTTCATGATTTGTTAGCAAATGTTTCACAACAATGCAGGGTGTTTGTTGGGGGGGTGATGTGTGAGAGCCCTGTATGATGTTATGCATGTTTGTTTTGTAAGTTCATGGTGTTTACTGAACACTTATAGTTTATGTATGCTCATGTAGGAATGATATACTTCAATAAATTGTTTTAAAAAAAAAAGACAGTGATCTGACATGACAAGCAGGCATGGCAAGCTGACACAACAAGATGACGCAACAAGAGACACAACAAGAAAAAACATAATGAGAGATACAACAAAGCAGGGAACGGAGGTGGCTCAAGCGATTAGGTGCCTCCCTTCCACATCAGAGGTTCTGGGTTCAGTTCCCAGTGCCTCCTAAAGACACAGCACACAGCTGTGCAAACAATGAGCAGGTGGGGAGAAATAAATAAAATAAATCTTAAAAAAATAAAAAAAAAAAGAAATATCTTGAGACAAATGAAAATGAAAATACAACATACTAAAACCTATGGGATGCAGTGAAGGCAGTGCCTGAGGGAAGTTTATAGTTCAAATTGCGTACATCAAAAAAGAAGAAAGATCACAAAACAATAATTCTAACTTTACATGTAAAAAAGTGGAACAAGAAGAGCAAACTAACCCCAAAGTTAGTAGAAGGAAGGAAATAGTAAAGATTAGAGTAGAGATCAATGAAATAGAGAATAGAAAAACAATAGCATCAACAAAACCAAAAGTTGGTGTTTTAAAAAGATTAATAAAATCAAATCTTTAGCCAGATTGACACAGATAGAGAGGACACAAATAACTAAAATCAGAAATGAAAGGAGAATATTACTACCAACCCCACAGAAATAAAAAGGATGATAAGAGGGTATGATGAACAACAAATGCCAACATACAATATGCCAACAAATTAGAAAACCTAGATGAGATGGACAGATTCCTAGAAACACACAAACCCACACTGACTCAAGAAGAAATAGAAAATCTCAATAGGCCAGTAAAAAGAATGAATCAGTTACTAATCAAAAACCTCCCAAGAAAGGCTTTTTTAAAAATAAAATTTTATTGAAGTATATCATTCATATATGAACATACATAAACAATAAGGGTATAGTAAAATCTGTGAATTTACAAACCAACATGCATATCATCATACAAGGCTCCCACACATCTCCCCACCACAACCTTGCATTGTTGTGAAACATTTGTTACAAACTATGAAATAACATCATCAAAATATTACTACTAACTATGGCCCATATCTTATATTTGGTATATTTCCTCCCAACTCACCCAATTATTAACACCCTATATTAGTATTATATATTTGCTATTGTTCAGGAGAAAACATTCTCATATTTGTTCTGTTAACCACAGTCCATCATCCACTACCACCACAGGATCCCCTATGTTATACAATCCCATGTTTTGCACAATCCATTCAAAGTATACACTCAGTGGCTCTCATTTTCACTGCAGAGTTGTGTTGTCATCACCTCAGTCAATTTTAGAATGTAAAGAAGTCTTTTTCACTAAACATTTTAAAAAAGAAATAAGACCAATTCTTCCAAAAAATTGAAGAGGAGGGAACACTTCCTAACTCATTCTATGAGGCCAGCATATCCTGATCCTAAAACTAGATAAAGACAGCACAAGAAAAGAAAATTACAGACCAATTAATCTTATGAATATAGACCCCAAAATTCTCAACAAAATACTGGCAAACTGAACCTAACACTTTATTGAAAGAATAACCATGATCATGGTATGCAAGGGTGGTTCAACATAAGAAAATCAATTAATATAATACACAACACATTTAAGAGAATGCAGGAAAAAATTACATGATCTTCTCAACCGATCCAAAAAGTCATTTCACAAAATCCTTCCATGATAAAAACATTCAGGAAACTAAGAATAGAAGGAAACTTTCTCAACATGATAAAGGGCATATGTGAAAAATCTAGAGCTAACATCATACTTAACAATGAAAGACAAAGTTTGCCTTCTAAGATCAGGAACAAGAAAAGGATGCCAACTGTCACCATTGTTATTCAACAATGTACTGGAAATTCTATCCATAGCAATTAGGCAAGAAAAAGAAATAAAAGGCATCCAAGTTGGAAAGGAAAAGGTAAAACTTTCCCTATTTGCAGATGACATGATACCATATACAGAAAATCCTGAAAAATCCTCAACAAAACTACTAGAGCTAATAAATGAATTCAGCAAAGTGGCAGGGTACAATATCAACACCCAAAAATCAGTAGTGTTTCCATACACTAGTAATGAATAATCTGAAGAAATCAATAAAATTCCATCTACAATAGCAACTAAAAGAATCAAATATCCAGGAATAACTCTAACCAAGTGTATTAGTCAGGGTTCTCTCGGGAAACAGAATCAACAGGAGATATCCATCAATAATATGAGATTTTAAAAGAGTCTCTCACGCAACCGTGGGGATGCACAAGTCCAGGCTCCACAGGCAGGCTGCAAACCAGTGGCTCCGATGAAAGTCCAACGAAGGGTCGTTGATGAGTTTCTGGGAGAAGTTGCCG
>JAQZBX010018937.1:11423-34279 GCA_029593785.1 Cabassous unicinctus
CTGATTGGATAAAAGCGCCACCCATTGATGATGTAATCTCCCTGATTGATGCAGATGTAATCAGCCATCCACGCAGTAAACTCACTGGTGATTGAAGTCCATAAATGCTCTTGTATTACAATTAGCCCAGTGGTGTTGGAACAAACACCTGGACACAATTACCTGGCCGAGTTGACACATTAGCCTAACCATTACACCAAGGATATAAAATACTTGTACACAGAAAACTAAAAAACATTGCTTTAAAAAAACAAAGACCTAAATAAATGGAGGGACATCCCGTGTTCATGGATTGGAAGACTTAATATTGTTAAGATGTCAATATTGCCTAAAATGATCTACAAATTCAATGCAATCCCTATCAAAATTCCAGTAGACTTTTTTTGCCAAAATGGAAAAGCTGATCATCAAATTCACATGGACTTGCAAGAGGCCCTGAATAGCCAAAACAATCTTGATAAAGAGCAAAGAAGGACTCACATTTCCTGATTTCATATCTTAACATAAAGCTACAGTAATTAAAACAGTGGGATTGGTACAAGGATAAACATATAGACCAATAAAATGGAATTGAGAGTCCAGAGATAAATCCACACATCTATGGCCCATTGATTTTAGAAGGCTGACAAGTCCACTCAATGGGAAAAGAACACTCTTGCCAACAAATCATGCTAAGACAACTGGAAATCCACATGCAAAAGAATGAATGTGGACCCCCCTACCTCTCACCATATACAAAAATTAATTCAAAATGGACCAACAACCTAAATATAAAAATTAATATTATAAAACTCTTACAAGAAAACCTGGGGATATAGCTTTAGCACCTTGTAGCAAAGAATGGATTTTTGGATTTTACCCCAAAAGCACAAGCAATAAAACAAAAAATATATTAAATGGACTTTATCAAAAATAAAAACATTTTGCATCAAAGGACATCGTTAAGAAAGTGAAAAGACAATCTACAGAATGGGACGAATATTTGTAAGAAGGGTTTAAGATCCAGAATATATTTTTAAAAACTCCTATAACTCAACAACAAAAAGACAAACAAGCAACATAATTTAAAATGGGCCAAGAATTTAAATAGACATTTCTCCATAAAAGAAATTCAAATGGAAAATAAAAGTACATGAAAAAGATGTTCAACATCATTAGCCATTAAAGAAATGCAAATTAAAATGTCAATGAGATACCACTTCACACCCACTAGGATGGCTATTATTTTTTAAAAAACTGAAAATAACAAGTTTTAGTGGGGTGGCAAGGATGTGGAGCAATAGGAACCCTCTTACATTGCTGGTGGGAATGAAAAACGGAGCAGCCATTGTGGAAAACATTTTAGCAGTTCCTTAGAAAGTTAAACATAGAATGACCATATAGCCCAGTAATTCCACAGGAATGAAGGAAGGAAGGAGGGAGGGAAGGAGGGACTCAGATATTTGTACATCAGGGTATTATTCACAATAACCAGAAGGCTGAAGCAATCCAAGTGCCCATCAAGAGATTAATCAATAAACAAAATCTGGTATATCCATACAATGGAATATAATTCAGTCATAAAAAGAAGTGAAGTGCTGGTACATGCTACAACTTGGATGAATCCTGAAGCCATCATATTGAGTGAAATAAGCCAGACACAAAATGACAAATATTTCATGTTTTCTTTTTATGATATACTTAGAATAAGCAATTTTATAGAGACAGAAAGCAGAATAGTGATTACCAGGGAAGAATGGGGGGTTATTGGTAAATAAGTATGAGTTTTTATTCAGTATGATGAAAATATTCTGGAAATAGTGGTGAAAATTTCACAGTCTTGTCTATGTACTTAATGTCAAAGAACTGTCCATTTAAAATGACTAAAATGATTTTTATGTTATATTTTTACAATAAAAATAAATTATTTTTTATTTTTTTATTTTTAAAAGATACTTAGATTACATAAATGTTACATAAAAAATATAGGAGATTCCCATATGCCCCACTCCCTACCCGTCCCACACTTTGCCATGATAACATTTTTCATTATTGTGGTACATTTGTTATAATTGATGAACACATATTGGAGCATTGCCACTAAGTGTGGATTATAGTTTACATTATACTTTAAACTCTCTCCCACACATTTTTGTAAGTTATAACAAGATATATAATGACCTGTATCTGTCACTGCAATATCATTCAGGACAATTCCAATGTCTCAAAAATGCTACCATATTATACCTTTTTTTAAAAAAAAAAGATACTTAGGTTACATAAATGTTACATAAAAAATATAGGGGATTCCCACATGCCCCACTCCCGATACCTCCCACATTTTCTCACGTTAACAACATCTTTCATTAGTGTGGTACATTCATTGCAATTGATGAACACATTGTGGAGTACTGCCACTAAGCATGGATTAAAGTTTACCTTGTAGTTCACACTCTCTCCCACCCAATTCTGTAGGTTATGGCAAGATATATAATGGCCTGTATCTGTCATTGCAATGTAATTCAGGACAATTCCCAAGTCCCGAAAATGCCCCCGCATTACACCTGTTTTCCCCTCTTCCTGCCCTCAGAACTTCCAGTGGCCACTGCCTTCACATCAACGATATAATTTCTTCCATTGCTAGAATCACAATAAGTCTACAGTAGAATACCAGCAATCCTACTTTAGTCCATAGTTCATTCCCCAATCCTGAGGATTCTGGGATGGTGATGTCCACTTTACCTCTGAGAGGGGCTGCAATCCATTAGGGCCAATGGATGGGACTCTCTTGCTTGCAGGTATAGACTCTGTCAGTTCCTTGGTATGGTAGTTGTCCATTATCACGTCCTTGTTGTCCTGGGTGAGACCAATGTACTGGAGAGTAGGTGTTGCAACTCCATTGAGATTCGAGGCCCAGCTGGCACATGGACAGACCAAAGATTTAAGTCCCTTGGACATGCACCGACCAACTCTAGTACTAATTATAGGTTCAAAGAGCCATCTGTAGGGAAACCACAATTGAGTCCAATTCTGTCACCCTGGGGAGCATAAATTCCAAAGCAGGGCCCAAACTCTTGGCAAGGATCCAAACTCCTGAGCTACCCGCCCTGACTGTAGTGTCTGGATATCTCCAGAGGCCTCAGGAACCCCTCTAAAATATAAATTATTTTTAAAAGCATGTACTAAGTGTAAAAATATAACTTGGGATGTCACAATAATCTCTCCCTCACGAAAGCTTTAAAAGTTAAAATTTTTACATCTGTTTTTCCTTTCCTTTCTCTACCTTTCCAGATCCTTTCCCCCTGCTGTAAGAAAAGGGGGTCAAAAACTTTGTTGCCTGTATGTTGCTGGGTGGGCTTCCAGATCCTTGGCTGTTTTGTGAGAAAGCATTCAAGGACATGCCACAATTTAAGCAAGCAAGTAAAGAGTTTAATGTAAGGCCAAGGTAGCCACTCAAGATGGGAATGCGAGTACACGCAAAGGATGTGGCTATATTAAGGCTAGCCCCCCCTCCCCCTCTTCCTTCTTCCATATAAATGAAGACTCATTGGTTCTGAGTATGCAAAAGAAGGATTGGAAACACAACATTCTCACTGATTCTATATGTCTGCCAGCCTGAGTGGGGGTCAGGGAGGGAGTCAGCAAACATGCAATAGTCAGGTGAGGAATTGGCCTCTCTGTTATCTGTTGACTTCAGGCACTTGACATTGGGCAGTCAGTCGCCTCCTCCCTTGTGGGGAGAACTTTCCGATGCTGTTGGTATCTGTGTTTCTTCACAAGGGATAGGTACAGGCACAGGTGGGCAACCACAAGCAGGAGGTTCACATAAGACTGGCTGTTTTATCTTTGTTGCCCTAATGCCTTCCCACAGCACCTTCCTTTCCCCTCAGCTCCCAGTTCTAGCCTGCCTCACATATTTTTCAGAGTACTATAATTATAGCCTTTATAATATTTATCCTCCAATTACCTATTTATTTTATTACAGAAGCACTTCAGTTAAGGAAATACTGTACACCTACCATGTGTGAAGTTCTGTACTGTCACAGGGATTATAAATATGAACAAAATTCAGTTCCTGACCTCAGAGACCTTTACAAGGTGGTAATAATCCTGAGACAGATAATAATGACAAATGCATTTACTTTTTAGGAAGAGTTTCCACATGCAAAATCTCATTTGCTATTTAAAACATCCTTGTAAGGGAAGCGGATGTGGCTCAAGGGATTAGGCTCCTGTCTACTATATAGGAGGTCCAGGATCTGATTCCCCGGGGCCTCCTGGTGAAGGCAAGCTGGCCCACGCAGAGTGCTGGCCTGCTAGAAGTGCTGGCCTGTGTGGAGAGCTGGCACAGCAAGATGACGCAACAAAGAGACACAGAGGAGAGACAATAAGAGATGCAGCAGACCAGGGAGCTGAGGTGGCGCAAGAGATTGAGCAGCTTCTCTCCCACTCCGGAAGGCCCAGTGCTGCCTAAAGAGAAAACAAGCAGACACAGAAGAACACACAGCGAATGGACACAGAGAGCAGACAGTGAGCGCAAAAAACAAGGGGGGTGGAATAAATAAATCTTAAAAGAAAAACCAAAAACATTCTTGTAAGGACGATAGGACAGATGTTATTTTCCTAACTGCATAGATGAGATAAAGAGATAAAACATCAATATATTCAAAGAATTAAAAATAACTAAATATACTGTCATAAATTGTGATAATTAGATAAATGTTATATAATCATATATAATATGTTATATATAATTTTTCACCCATAGCTTATCTTGGAAAACACCTTGACCTAGGAAAATATCTATCCCACTGATCTGTGTGCTCAAAATTTCATTTTAGAAATTCCATACTTAGGGTGTCTACAGGAGGTGACCCATTAAAACACTGCCTAAAGAAGAGAGAAATGCAAAAACCATTACTAAACACTGATAATTTACAAGTAGATCAATTTACTACATGATAATTGGACTCCTTAGAAAATGGAAGGTTGTGGTAATGATCCCAGAGCAGTTTTGATAGGAGGGAAAAAAGAAAGGCCTTGATAGACTGAGGTAAAGCCCTGGCCATAGGCGGCCTCAGGATCCCTGAGAATCTGAGTAGGATGGAGGTAGAGAGATTGTTAAAAGGGGAGACAAACTGATGAGTCTCACGTTTTGCTTCCATTAATGCCAAAAACCCTGGGCTCTGTTCCCAGTAGACCTATGCTGGAAATTGACCTCCAAGGTACAAATTTCCCTCATAGACCACCAGATAAACATTTAAAGGTCCTTTAAAAGTAAATCAGCTTTGGTACTATCTGTTAGCCTCTCATTCATTCTTTCTCAGAGTTAGAAAAGTCTAATTCTAATATTAAACATATTTTCTTTCTGCACACTTTCCTCTCTCTCTCTTCACTTTGATGCCCTATTTTGTCACCTGCTATTCTTTTTTCACCACTACTCTCTCAACTAACTCCTTTCTTAGATATTTGCCACAAATTTAAGTTGGTTGAGCATTTTAAAAAATGTAACTGCTGTGTGTTGGTAAACTTCAATCAAATTTTACGTCTAAACCCTCTAGTATTTTCTTCACCCACTTCCTCCATTCAGTCCTTCATCTCCTAACACTGAAATGAAGGCATGGTCCCAGGCACACAGGTGCTCAAAAATGTTTGTTAAATTAATCTTGGTTATTCCATAGGAGAATTCAGTCTGTAAAACCCAGAAATTCTTGGAATTAGCTTCCTAAAGGTTTATGAACTCATAAATTCTTTAGTCTACAATTAGGACTCAGATATTTCTCAGGTTCATGAAACACTGGAAAGGAAACAGTCTAAAGATCGATGGGAGACATAAAAAGGGCAGATCTAAAAGTTTAATTTACGTTTTGTCTTCTTTTAATTCATTTGCTACTCTCAGAACAAAAAAAACAAAACCACTTGGTGTTGGATTCACTTCAGGAGCTGAGATAGTCTTGGAATTTAGCTATACACTAATTAGGTATCAGATTCATTATTTAAATTTTTATCTTAGAGAATTATCTGCTTACTTTGGGGAAAAGGGCAAATTGCCATTTCTCCCAATATGGGGACTATGGAAACAAAGGAAAACCCTAAATATCGCCTCCACAAGTACATATATACTAGGGAACTTCTGATTTTGTATTCATTTGGAAGTTTATTGTAAGTTTATTTTTGGCCAGCACCATACTAAGAGCTGAGGAAAGGTATATACAAATGGAGCAAGTGCACAGTCCTTACCCCCAAAGAGTTTACAATGCACACTGGGAGAATCAGGCGCGGAACTCAGAACAAAAGCAATGACTGCATAATAATGTATTGGTGGGGGGTGGGGGATGGGGATCTGGGAGCCTGGTTGTTACTAGGAAAGCAGTTTCCAGGAGGTGAGAGCTTAGGCCTGCCCTAAAAGAGGTTGGTTGTAATGATTTGCAAGAATGGAAGCTGAAGGGCCATCTACTTAGAAGATAAACATCTGGCCTGATTTAAAGGTGGGAATTGCCTGAAGTGTAGGAGACGGTAAGGTGACATCTTAGTGGTCCAAAGGCTGATTTGGGGAAAGACTGATTTTGAGGATGTAATAGGTCAGTTTGGGGAATTAGAGACGGAGATATTTTCTAATGTCATAATAGAAAAAAATAGAAGTAAAATTAAAAAAAAAGAAAAAGGAAAATTACATGCAAAGAATTATTATGGCAGCTATGTAAAAACGAGGTTGTAAGAGAGGTCCTGGAGCTAAGGCATGCCATAATTTAAGCCTAAGTAGTAAGGACCAGGAATAAAATAGTAGGTGAATAAATAGTAATAGTAAATATAAAGGCCATACTACAAACATTATCTCATTATTCATCACTTATTAACACTCTAACCCTCTCCAGATAATTTATCTCCAGCCGCCTTCCCTTTTTTCCACTGGACTGAATACTTTAATCTATTTCAGTACTCTCCGCCTATGCCTTAACTCAGCTTGCCCTTATTTACTTTATCTTCCCAACTCAACACCTCTTCTTCAATTATCCAATTGTTTTAGTGCTTAAAAGAACCAACCTTTCTTGAAGCCATTTATCTCAGGAAATTCTCCCTGCTCTAAACTTTTGTGTAGGCATCACTGTTTGCTAGTCATTTTAACCACATGCTACTTATTAGTAACTTCGACCATTGATGGTCTTCATTCTAAAGTACAGTACATTTTTGCATTCTGCTTTTAGTTTTTATTTTTACAGTTATTTTAGAGATCACTGTTCTTGCTACTTCTATTTAACTCAGCTGCTACTCCTTACATCTCTGATTTTTCAGGGCTTCTGCTTGGTGTCTACTGCTTGCCTTGAACCATTATTCAATCCACCCAATCCATCTTTCACCATAAGCAGTTTTTTGAGTAGAGCGTCAACATGCTTCCTACAGATTGACTGTCATTAGATCCTAGTCCAATTAGCTGCCAAGAGGGGGAGGGTTTACCTGGTATCAGTAAGGTAAATTATGAAGAAGGAACCTCTTCGAAGAATGGGTATGGCAGGCACATGTGCCTTGGCCTATATATCCTTCATTTAATATTTTTCAAAAATAAGATTTCTGATGATTCTATAATATTCTGTCATATAATATACCATGTATATCTAACCATTCCCATAATGCTGAACAATTATGTTTCCAGGTTTCACTACTCTACATAACATTAAGATGAACACCCTTCTAAGTTGTCCAAGTCTCAAGTAAAGTTCTTCGTTTTCCTAAAGTAGAATTACTAGATCAGAGGGTAGCAACTTTTCCAAGACTTGACACAGACTGCTAAATGACCTTCCAGAATAGTTTTATGACACTAAAAAAGGAGAGCAAGGGTTTTAAACTTTTGTTAAATTTTTGGTTTCTAGGAACCACACGGAAAACCATACTGTCTACCAAAAATTCTTAATTTGATGAAAGTACTTAATTCATGTACTCTGCATTTTTACAATTCAGGTGGTGGGCAAGACTACAAGACGTGCAGTTCCGTGTAGGAGGAATGCACTGGGGACAGAACTGGCTTGGAAAGAATGAAAGGAATATTAAACTGTTTCATCAAATTCATTCCTTTAATCTTTATGTGCAAAACCACATTTTATATAACTGTAATTTTCATGTAGAAACTTGGTATTTTTCAAATATGAATTAGACTCTATTGCCATGTTATTTACATAAGAATTTCCTAGTAATATGCCATAAATTAAGTAGCCATTTTCCTTTGATTAGACTTTTTTTCTCCTCAAATTTCTGGTGTTTGCATAATATGCTATGAATATCTCGGTGCATGTCATTTTTCCTTTTCAGGTCATATCACTGAAAGATATTCCCCAAAGGGGAATTGCTGATTCAAAGACATGAATATGAAGTTTTATAGTTTGCCTTATATCTTGCAAGACCGAGCACTCTATTGACATGTGTTATTAACTTTATTTGTTCCTAAGCTCACCGTAAGAAGAGAGTGTCTTTTAATTTTCAGTATACCCTCAAAGAGTAGCTGTGATGTTGACCTGGCCCAGAGCTGGGCACAAAGAGCTCAACAAGTATTAATAGATTTATTTTCATGTACCTGTAGCCTTGACTTTCCTCTTCTCCAGGTTTTTCTCCCTTAGTCTATTTTCTGTGTTTCTTTTATCTATTTCATTAAGCTGAAATTTTCAGGTTAGGCAATTTTGGACAGGGGTGGTTTTTCGTGTTCCTTAAATCACGTTCCTCAGGAAGCTGCCCAATCTCAAGCATTACTCGCCCTACTGCTGTCCAAGCAAGCCGAATTTAAAGCAGTCACCGCCGCTTGAACTAACACCTAGGTGCCTCCTCTGGAAGGAAACGTTTTCTTGCTGTCTCGTGTCTCATCCACTCAATTTCTACTTCAGTTAAATTCGGGCAGATTGTGAAGATAACGGAATTGGCACGCATTTCTGCCAAACAATTCCAGGCTGTGAGCCGCAGACCTTCAGCGAAAGAGACACGACGCCTGTGGAACATTTTGCACCTCACAAGCACGTAGTAAACAGCGGATTTATCCCTCCAGGTCCCGACAAATACACAGGTGCGAAGTCCGCCGTGGGAAGAAGCGTCTGTCGTCTATGCAGAGCCGCGTACGGCGCTCAGGAAAGTCCAACGCCCTGAACACCGAGTAGAGCCGCGGGGCGCCGGTACCCCGAGTTGTCCCTCCCGCCGCGGCGACCGCGCGAAAGGGCCCGGGGCCCCGCCGGGGCGCGGGGGTGGGGCCCGCCGCCGCCGCCGCGTCACGATGACGTAACCGCCGGACCGGGCCGCCGCCGCCGAACCGGGGGGCGGGGGACGGGGTGAGCGCTAAGATGGCTGCTCCGGCTCGGGCTGGTGAGTGTGCGTGAGGGGCGCGCGGCTGCGGCGGTTGGCTGAGCGAGGCTCCCTGGGAGCGGACGTCCGACGGGAGCCCCCAGGCGGGGAGGCACCTGGCGGGCGTTTTCCCGCCGCGCAGGGGGCTCCTGAGGGAGGGAGAGGGGACTGCGGACGCACGGAGGGGAGCGAGCCGAGGGGCGCGCGGCGGCGGCGGCGGCGGTTCCGGCGAATTTAGAATTGGCGCCTCTGGGAAGTTTCGGTGGGTCGTGCGGTGCCCGGGCCAGTGTCCGAGGATTGATGGGGTGGTGGGGGGGGGGCGGCGGGCTGCGTGCCCTGTGGCTGGGAGCACAGCGTAGCCACCCCGCCCCGACTGGGCTGAAGGGGCTCGAGTTGGGGAGAAAAGAGGCGGAATCGACCGGAGGGGAGTTGTGCCCTGACCCCCAGTCCCGCGCGTGGAGAAAAACCTAATCCGGATTCCTTCGCGGGCTGGTGTTCTGGGCACAGTAGTGATTAAATTAAATCCTGCCCCCGGCCGGGCTAGCCTGAAGTGATGCTTGCAGTCCCTGGGATACTTTGGAAGGGTGATTGTAGTCCTCCGTTAGAAGAAATGTGCTGCTCCGATTCTCGCCTTCCCTTCATCGATCAGGTCCCTGCGCTGCCAGCACCTGCTGCCACTTGAAGACACTTCCAATTTTTGAATACCAGCTCTTTAAAATCATTCCTGCTGGTCTTTGGGGAGGGAATGCTTATAGGCTAAACTCAGTTTTTGGCATAAGAAGCATGTCCGCATGAGGGGGTTAAAAAAAAAAAAAAGACTGCTCAAGGGTAAGAGAAGGTAGCCCCTTCCCTCACAAAAAAGAAAGTGAAACAGTTTCAACTGCAAGTGTGAACTGTTGTAAATTCTACTGGTAACTATTTATTGCAATTAGAATTTTCTTTGTAAAAAGCAACTTAGCAACTCTTAGGAAATTCACTTCTTTCTCAACCACCCCAATCCTTTTAAACCTTAATTGCCTTATCTTGCGAGTAACCCGGGTTTTGAAATTAGCATGGAAATACGACCTTCGGGCCCTGCACTTGAATTCCTTATTATCTGTTAAGTAGCTGCCTGTGGTGTAAAAGTAAGGGTGGTAACATTTTGGGCTTGGAATTCTGTTTTGTGTTGTCTTCAAAACCAGCATTTGATGTAAACAAAAAAACAAACTGGCTGTTCACTGTGATCAAATTCGGAAAGCTAAACAGGTATTAAGCACATGTTTATAGAATATTTCATAATCTCAATAAGATTCAATCAATATTCATTAGTCTTGAAGGAGATGAAAATTTGTATTCTTGGAATCCTAATCCTAATTCAGCATCTCAGTGGATTTGAAAGCGATTTTCAACATTTTGGCACATTCAGCTGCCCTCTCCCCACTCCAGTTTCTCTAGCTTTTTGTATATTAGCCACTAATTACGCAGTAGATGTTGGAGTTTTCAGTCCAGTATTTATCATTGTAGAATATTCACATTGAAATTTAGAGATATTATAATGTTGAAGAAAAATAACAGTTCAATGCATACAGTTTAGAAAATTGAGATGTTCTGGCTGTTTTGATTGTACATCAGTCTTGTTTTCTTCCAAATATTAATTGTTCAAGATTTTGTTTTAGTTTAATTTAAAAATTGTAAGTAGTTGAATCAAAGTACTGTATTATTATTATAATACATCTTTTGGAATACTTAACATGGAAAAATCTGTTGACGATTTGGGTTAAATATTTGGAATACATTGATAATTGTCTCTACCAATCTTCCCTTTTCCCCACAGAGTGTTCTTTTTATACTACCAAAAAAAAAAAAAAAGGAATGAAGTATCATATACCCTCTACCAAACTTTTCTTATACACAGTTGAATCTTAGTATTAAAGCATTTTGGTGGTACATAAAATGATTTTCTGTTGTTGAGTTGTTTGATGACAGAACCTGACTTTATTTTGTGTATCTCTAGCACCTGGCTAACTGCGTAAGATGGCGGGAAACCCTGGAAATGTTTGTTGAATTAGGTTTTTGAATAGTAGAGGTACAGAGAAATTTTGGATTCTTAGGAGCAGAAAATTTAAAAAAGATGCTTTTAAGTTTCTCTCCTTCTTGCAATGTTAAGGAGGACAATCACCGTTTCCAGATTCTGATGGTATTGTCTGGTCAAGGGAGATTAGAGGCTGGAGCATAAGCTCAGAAGTCCAATCAAGATAGGAAATAAATTGTGTGCCCACATCTTCTCTGGATTCAATAATGTCAGTTTTGCCATTAGGCCAAGCCCAAATAGGTAACAAGTAACTAAAATATAGGAAGAATCTATAAATACAGGTTTTCTGGCAAAGATTAAGATTGTTGTAAAAAATGCAATTAATATTCACAGTACTTTCAGACACCATAAAAATTTTATTGTAAGGAATTTTAAATGGAATTTTACCTGTAATAGGAAAAAGATTATTTATATCTTCATAAATATAGAGATAAGTTTTATAAATAATTATATACATTTGGCCCTATATTATAGGTCCAAATTATAAGACTTATAATTATGTATATTTGGCCCTATATAGTTATTTATAAGATCCAAACATGTACTTGTTATATCAAATCATGGGTGTACTAGAATGATGGAGTGGAGAGTCTAGGAATTTTATATACAAGCAAGGTATTTGCAAGTCAGTTTATTAAACTTGTAGTAGAATGTGCAGTGTTTTTCTGAATGTTTCCCCCATTGTTATGAAATTAGCTGCAGTAGGTTGAGGTATAAGGGTGGTGGTCTGACACTAATGATAAATATTTTGGAACAAAATTGCCCATAAAGTTATTACTTGTTAGTAGGGAAGAGTGAGGAATTCAAATAACCTGGAGGCAGAACTTGCTTTCCTGGAGCTTTATTTTACAATGTAGTCAACTAGATTCAATTTCAGTTCTTCGGTAGAGGCATGTTAGAGACATGAGGCCCAGGAGAAAAACTATATCCTTTATTGTTTAATGAGGAGTTTCAAGCAAGATCAGGGTAATTATAGATTCTGATTCTCTAGAGGAATAACTAGGGCCTTTCTCTGAGGATAAAGGAAAGGAAATACAGCATGATTGACAAGGAGAGGTGCCAAAGCACATAATAGGCATAATAGCATACATATGAGAAGAGGGAGAGTTTGAGGACCCATTGTGTTCATTCATTCAATAATTTGTTCATTCAAAAATATTGAACCCTTTCTATGTACCAGACAGTATGCTTGACCCTTGTTATTTTCCAAACATCTCTTAAGAGGACAAGTTACTAATGGTGGTAACCATAGAGGAAATAGAAAATTGAAAACTGTTCCGAAAGAGTAGTTAGGGTTTGCCCTAATTACTACAAACTATGGCAAAAGCTATTTTCATTCTTATCCAAATGGATGTAATGATTCTGGAAGTTATGGAGGTTAGGAGTTAGTAATTCCTAAGGCCTACAGCTACTGAAATTGCCATTTCCTCCTACCTTTTATTAGGGGAAATAACAAATCTTCCTACTTTTAATATCTTTAAACGATCTGTTTAGGTTATTTTGTACCGTTAAAAGAAAAATATGTTACAAAAATTGTCTTTGTTAAAATAAACATTCAACATATGCCTACTCTTTAATATGCATCCCTCTTGGAGGTCTCAGGGAGGAGGATTTTCTTTAATGAGATAAAGATGGTTACTGTTCCAATTTTATTTAAATATTTATTCTACTTTATGTCCACTGGTACTGTTTCTTCTTTAATCAAAGTATAATATATTTAAGTATGTGTATAAAATGTACATGCCCATTTCCTGTGAAATAATAGTTCATATCCCAGTTATGAAAGCCATTTAGAACTAAATGAATTCAAAACATAGTCATTTGTATATTTGTATATAAAATATATATATTTTTACAAAAGATGTGGGGGAAGTGGTGACTCATAGATGAGAGTAGAAAAGTATATATTGTGCCACTTTTTGAAGACTCTTGTATGCTATGTTAAGGAATTTAGATTTATTTTGTGGTTTTTCAAGACTTCCTTAAGCAATCCTTTAATAATGGTAAAACTGTGCCTATTTTTATAGGACCTACTAAGAATTATATAAAATGTAAATGTTATATATGCCAAGTATTTGACTTCAGTATGAGCTATGAAAAAGGGAAGCTTCTTAATAGAGCGTGATGATGTTATTTTAGTGTCTATTTGGATTTTAAAATATAGATGACATTCTTTTGAGGAATGTATATGAGCCATTTCCCTGCACCTGCTTGAGCTGTCAGCCCTTGCTCCCTATCCCCCCACTCACACCCCCCCTCCCCTTTGGGGAGGAGGAGAGGAGGGGTCTGCAGGGGAGGGAGGGCAAGTTTTTTTGTTTTTGTTTTTTTTAACTGCTTAAAGAATTTTATTTGTGACTTAAATGTTACAATGAAGAAAGGAAATATAGGACATGTTCTCCAAAGTTTGTGCCCATATATGCAACTATATTTCATATTGTGATACATAAAAATAATTAAAATAAACTACCGGAGTGAAAATGAGAAGTCATTGCTTGTGTGGCATGGCGAGTGCACTACCAATCGAAATCAGTTAAGTTTATTTTTCATGATAACTTCCTTACTTTCACAAAAACATGCTTTTTAAAATAAAAAATCTGAAAAGTGTGTTACTAATTGCATTGATTGGAAGATATGGGTTACATTATTCATACTAGTTGCCTTTAGTATCTGACCTCTTTTGGGAATTTCCAAAGTTTAAACTGTATTGTACCTTGTATGCTTTCCTTGTAAATGTCTTCTTAGGAAACTGGGGTGGAAAGGGTTTGATCAGCTGAAAAGATCATTATGTTGAAGAAAACTAAAATTTACAGTGGAATGTTAATTTTTAAAGTGAAAAATTAGCTCCCCTTTTCATTTTTCAGTGATTCTTTTAGCTCTGTAATATTTACTTGGAGAACAAGAATTTATTTAAAAATATCCTAATTAGGGTTAGGGAAATATTTCTCAGTTTGCTTTTGTAGAATATCTCTTTTGGGCATCTGAAATCATATAGCATGGGGCATGGCACATAGGCTCTGGTTAAGTTATAAAGTAGAATAATAAAACCACAAACTATCAGGAAACTGCCTTGACTGATCATGTAGAAAAATGGCCACTTGGGGTGGGGGGGGGAGGAGACAGTTTTGGTCACTAGTGAAGCTTCTCAATCACTGATTCACATGTCATAGGAAAAAGTAGTTAGACCCGCAATTAATATCACTTAATTGCTCTAAGAATTTGGCAGCCTGAAACAATATGGCTATAAACCTGTTAAGATTTTCACAAAGCCCTTATACTTTTTTATTTACTCTTCAGGCAATAAAAAGATGTTTGAGATATAGTCTGTCCCTGACCATAAGGAGCCTACACAACAGTTAGGTGGCAGAGTAAGGATGTGTGCACAAATAAACACAAGGCTTCGCATTTGTTAAGTGGCATAACAATGGCACAACCCAAGTCCTTTAGGAAGTTAGAGGAGAAGAGATTTTTTAATGGGAAGACTTTGCGGAAGAGTTGGGTCTTGGAGAATGGATAAGGTTTTAAAAGGTGGAAGTGAGAGAATGTTGAAGATGAGTTTGGGAAATCTAGCTATGAGTGATTCTTTTTGGGTGGAATGTACATGACAAGTGGAGGGGTAATACGATGAGGCAAAGAAGGTAAGTTGGAATCTAATTGTGAAAACTTTTGAAAGCGGCAAAAGGATGTATAATATTTTTATTGCAGTATTTTTCAAACTGCTGTTAGGTTAGTAAGTCATTTTAAAAAATGAAATGGAATAGGAAATAATCAGAATACATATGGATTGAACTTTTGTACTAGGGTGTGTGTATGTGTACACATTTACTGGGTTACTATATAAAATTTCTTCCTCTGAATCTCAGAGTTTGAAAGCCATTGCTTTTTGGACTATGCGGAACCATTGGAGGATTTTAAGTAAAAGAGTTGAAGGCTCAAAGCAAAACTTGGAGTCTATTATAGCAGAATAGTATAGAGGAGAGTGAGAGTCTGGATGATGGAAGACTAGTTCAGAGGCAACTGCTCTGCTTCAGAAATCATATAATAAAGTCCATAACGAGAGTGATAGCTCAGGAAATGGAAATAAAGACTTCGGGAATGGTAAACCTATATAATTGGTGATAAATTGAATGAGGGAGTGGATAAGATGGGAGGGAAAAAAAACTTTCAAGATCTCTAGCCTAGGTACTAAAATGGTAATACAGAATCTTTAATAAGAGAATATTGGAGGGGGCAAATGTGGCTCAAATGGTTGGGCGTCTGTCTCCCATATGGAGGGACCTGGGTTCGATCCCCGGGACCTCCCGGTGAAAGAAAAAAAAAAAAAATTGGAGAAGCTAATTCAATGAAAGCAAGATGTATAGATAAACCAAGTTTGAGGTGTTCCTGAGACAGACTGGTTCAGAAGAGCTGGTAGGCATTTATCTAGACTGGATAATTGGCCTCTGCTGGTAGGTAAGAAGTGGGTTGAATACAGTTTAAAGAAGAGGAGCTATTGAAAGAGAGCAGAAAGGTATTTCTACATGCTTAAAACCAGGATTGCATGTTGCAAAAGGCTCAAGTAATGAAAATTCATTTCAGAATCCTCACTGGGTGGGAAGTATAAGCAGTTGTGCTGTTGAATTGTAATAAGTTAAATATATTTTACCCGTCATCTTATTTGACATTGTGGTGTGGTATAAACCTTCTATTAAAAATACTTTATCTAATAAGATATGTTTTTATTTCTTTTCTAGTTATTTAGCTTTCTATTTTATAATTGCATTAATGTAATATTAATTCTATGTAAAATAATATACATAGACTGGAACTGCTTAGTCTTTAATCTATATTCAGGATTATATAAGTTAAAGGATGAGAGACTCAGATATGAGGGATTTTTCAAAGAAAGTTGAGAAGGAACCAAAAGTAAATATCTACAGTTTTTAGTTTTCAGTAAATCAAATATGATTTTCTTAAACTTAAAAGATTTGCTGAAGGGAGTTTTAAAAATGAAAATGCTTAATTATGGCATGAAAAACTTGAATAGCTTGAATGGTTTTCTTTGAAATAAAATTTTTTTATTGTCTTTAAGCACTGAATAATGACCAAAAAAAAGCTTTGAGCATATTTATAAGTCCATCTGTCTTTAAAATAAAGATAACTTGGTTGAAAAAGCTATTTCATAGCTACTAATTTGAATTTCAAGTGTGAAACATTTTAAAAATCTATGCAAAAATGGATAATACAGGTAATTTTAATCTTTCTGTATATATTTAATTCAAAACATCTTAACTCTTTGGTGATATATAGGTACAGGTAATTTATCAGAATCTGCATGGAGGATATAAAAATGTTTGTTATGTCATGTCTCTTTAAAATGAATACACTGCCAAAAATCATATATCCAATCCTCTTGAGCCAAACAAAATTAATAAAAGCTGCACAGCAGTGGATTCGCAAATGAAAAGAACCCAGTAGAGGAAAATATGAAGTTTCAAGAAAATACTCCCACTTTCTTTTCCTCTAAGAACCGTCTTAGAGCTTTGGCTTCCTGGCCTCCAGGCAGTAGAGCAAACTGAAGATCTCTGCTGGCTAGCAGGCAGTAGCCGGGCTCTCTCATTCTGTTTTCTTTCCTGCCCTTCACTCAGTCATCCACCCCCTACCCCGTGTGTTTGAGCTTTCTTTATTCTCAGGCCCTCATTGCCTGAGCTGATTTCTTTCATAAGTAGATGGGGTAAGTGGGCCCCCTGCCCTAAAATATTAATCTCATGATCTGTCATTCCACCATTCTGGTTTCACGTCCTTGGATTTTTAAAAGATTTTATCTTTGAGAGACCCCCTTTTAAAATGCAAATACCCCTGGGAGAGGTCAGACCTTAGTTCTCAGCTAACATCTTAATTATCAGTTAGCACCTTAGTGGAGCTTAGTACACATTTGGCTGGGAATAATGGACCCCTGGATAAATGCCTGGGGAAAGTGGTAATCCAGAAGAAAGCTAGCATTTATAATAATAATGATAATAATGACAACTAATATATACTGAGGGTCTCATTAAATTCCAGGAATTGTTCTAAGTTCTTTACAAGTGTATAAATTTACAAAAGCCCCATGAACTTGGAACTATTATCACTTATTTTACACATAAGAAAACTGAGGTACATAGAGCATAAATAATTTGTCTATGGTCACATAGTAAATACTGCTAGGATTAAATCTCAGGCATTTGGGTTCCAGAGTGTGCTCTCTAATCATTTTGCTATAATAACTTTCCTCTGCTATAATGCCTCTCAGAGAGACAGCATCTGATCAACATTTACCCTTTTCACAATTTTGCCTGGAATGGAGTCATGCTATTCAATTATAGGTGTCACACCCTGCCATCATCAAAATACATATTTTTAGTAACAACTGCAATGGATTAGGCACATTCCTTGTACCCAAGGGGGTGTATTTGCAGAACAGAGGTAGAAGGAGTAAAGAGGCTAGTGTATAATTTAGCACATAAGTAGCACTATATTTCTGGGCTATTGGTACTTAGCACTTATACAAGTAACATATTCGTTATTTTTTAAATAAGGAAATGTGGATTGAATAAAAGATAATAGAATAATTTGTAGTCACACTACCTAGAGATAGCCCCAGAATAATGCTCTAAAATGTGTTCATCAATTCTAACAAATGTACCACGCTAACGAAGGATGTTGTTAATGTGGGAAAATGTGGGAGAGGTAGGGAGAGGGGCATATGGGAATCCCCTATATTTTTTATGTAACATTTATGTAATCTAAGTATCTTTAAAAAAAATAAAGTATATTTTAAAAAGTAGATAGCAGCGCCCTAGATTCTTCCTTTCACCTCCAATCTGAATCATTTTTTTCAACCAATGTTTATTCAGCACTAATTCTATCTCTGTTCCTTTCTTTGCTTCAACACTGCTACAGCTTTAATTTTCTTATAATCTCCGGACCAGTAGAGTATCTTTTAATCACTAATCTCCAGATCTGTTTGCCATTAGATTCCTCTGTAACCTACATATATCATTTTCTTCTACGGAATCTTTATTGGCTTTTCACTGCACATAGGCCCTAGAATAGCAGGCTTGGTGATGATTGGGCAGAGAATTCTCCAGGTCTCAGGTACCAGAGAGAGAGTCTAGAAAGGGGGTGGGGAGTATGTATGTGCAGGTTCCAAGTGGTCACTTCCCCTTGGCCCAGTGTACTCCACATTAATGGAGGAGGGTCAGAGCAAGGGCCACCTAAAGTGTCAGGTCTGGGCCCTAGTTGTCTGGATCTAAAGGCAAACTGCTGAAGTTGGTATGATTTTCTTTATTTTACAGATGAAGTTTAGAGAAGTTAAAACATTTTCTCAAAAATCATACAACTAGGGAATCCCTATATTTTTGTGTAACATTTATGTAATCTAAATATTTTTAAAAAAAATTTTTTTTTAGATCATACAACTAATTGTATGTGACAGGTAGAATTCATACCTAAGTTTTTCTGCCTCAAAAGCCTTGCTTTAACTATGATTATGCTTTATTAGCTCCACATGGGACCCTTAGAATTTTTGTAAATATTAGCAAGATATATATATTTGGGTTCTCAAAGCCTCAATTTTTAAGAAAAGGAGTATGGTTTTGGAAATTGCCCTCAGATTTTATTGGCTAAAAAAGGATTGATCCTTCTGACATTGGCCCCCAGATATATTACAGACTGCCTTTAAATTAGGTTATATAAGTGGAGAAATGGCGACAGTTTTTTCTTCTTATTTCTTCAGTTTTCTGTTAGGAAGAGTTTTATGTTGTTATTCAAAAGTTATTTTGAATAACAATCTGATTCATAGACTCACCTAATGTTTCTTCCATTCTTTGTCCCTCATTTTAAAGAACTGCCTGCCTTTCCTATTTATTTTTAGGTTGATTATTTTTAAAGACTCTTGCAATACATTTCGAGGTGAAACTTAGTGGATTTTTTTTTTAATAAATTAGAGCATTTAATTGACTATTTTTTATCCAGATTGATTTGTTGAATATTTGTTAAAGACTAATTCTTTAAGCTATGACATCTAATAACTTCAAATGGCAGTACCTTATTGTTTACTTAGGTTTTGCGCTTAAATTTTTCAGAGGAACCAATACTACTGTAAATTGTAAATAGCCAATACAAAACTGTATTATATTCAGACCTTTGACTGTTTGATCATCATCATGGAAAAATAAATAAATAAAAAATAAAAAGATCTTTATTCTAAATAAAGTGAAAAGTGGTCTATCACTACTCATTCGTCACTACTAGATGAAGAAAATGAAGTGTGTATTCTTTCAGAGCAAAGCTGATAAGAGATTAGGGAAATCTAGAGCAAGGGGGAGAAAAAGAGAATTGGCCATGATGTCATGACAAGCAATCTAGAAATTGGTAGTAATGGGAGCAAGTTTATCAAATTATTCTTTGGAAAATACCTTATAAAATAGAAAAAGATTGGCTGCTTCTTGTTTTCATTTTATTAAAAATTGACTTTGTTCTGCTTAGTTTTCAGATGCTTCAAGTGTTGTCAACAGAGACTTGTTTGGATTATGTGTTTCTCAGCTAGACTAAATAAATGCTAACAATGGATAAATGCAAACATGTTGGGCAGTTGCGGCTTGCTCAAGACCATTCCATCCTCAACCCTCAGAAATGGCATTGTGTGGACTGCAATACAACTGAGTCAATTTGGGCTTGCCTTAGCTGTTCCCATGTTGCCTGTGGAAGATATCTTGAAGAGCATGCACTCAAGCACTTTCAAGATAGCAGTCATCCTGTTGCGTTGGAGGTGAATGAGATGTATGTTTTTTGTTACCTTTGTGATGATTATGTTCTTAATGATAATGCAACTGGAGACCTGAAATTACTACGAAGTACGTTAAGTGCACTCAAAAGTCAAAATTATCACTGCACCACTCGTAGTGGAAGGGTTTTACGGTCTATGGGTACAAGTGATGATTCTTATTTCTTACATGATGGCACCCAATCTCTGCTTCTAAATGAAGATCAAATGTACACTGCTCTCTGGCACAGGAGAAGGATACTAATGGGTAAAATCTTTCGAACTTGGTTTGAACAATCACCCATTGGAAGAAAAAGGCAAGAAGAACAATTTCAGGAAAAAATAGCAAAAAGAGAAGTCAAGAAAAGACGGCAAGAATTAGAGCATCAAGTTAAAGCAGAATTGGGAAGTATGCCTCCAAGAAAAAGTTTACGTTTGCAAGGTCTAGTTCAGTCCACCACAATAGAAATAGTTCCTGTTCAAGTGCCGCCACAAACCCCAGCATCACCAGCAAAAGATATAGTATCTACCTCAGAAGATGTAAGATTTAAAAAAGTCAATGACTCCTCAATTAAACGAAGGCCAATAGTAACTCCTGGTGTAACAGGATTGAGAAATTTGGGAAATACTTGCTATATGAATTCTGTTCTTCAAGTATTGAGTCATTTACTTATTTTTCGACAATGTTTTTTAAAGCTTGATCTGAACCAATGGCTGGCTGTGACTGCTAGTGATAAGACAAGATCTTATAAGCATCCACCAGTTACAGATACCGTAATTCTAATGAATGAATGTCAAGAAAAAGACACAGGCTCTGTTCGCTCCAGATATCCAAGTTTACCATCAGGACTAAGTGGTGGAGCATCAAAAAGTAGAAAAATGGAACTTATTCAGCCAAGGGAGCCAAGTTCACAATACATTTCTCTTTGTCATGAATTGCATACTTTATTCCAAGTCATGTGGTCTGGAAAGTGGGCCTTGGTCTCACCGTTTGCTATGCTACACTCAGTGTGGAGACTAATCCCTGCTTTTCGTGGTTATGCCCAACAAGATGCTCAGGAATTTCTTTGTGAACTTTTAGATAAAATACAACATGAATTAGAGACAACTGGCACCAGGTTACCAGCTCTTATCCCTACTTCTCAAAGGAGACTTATCAAACAGGTTCTGAATGTTGTGAATAACATTTTTCATGGACAGCTTCTTAGTCAGGTATGTATTTTTTAAAAAATATTCTTGGGAAATTCAAAAGGTAAAGCCTGAAAAATGCATGTTCTCTGTATATCTAGTGTGTTAGAGGTACTACTGTTTTCAGGTCAGAATAGTTTGCTTTTATAAATGTGTATAAAGAAAACAGCTCATGCATTTACATTTGTTTCCTTCATGAATCATGGAAAGTAGTTTAATGTCCACGGTATCAAAGCTTTTTTGGCAGGGATGTGATGGTGGGAGATCTAGAAACAGTTTTCTGAATAAATAATTTACGTTCATTCTTTAAAGAGGGATTGAGAACAGGAGGGTTTAATCCCAGAGGGAACACATTTGAAGATGCTGCTGTATTGGGAAAGGTTATGTACACACTTGCATAATTACAGGGACCAAGGAGTAGCTGTGAAAGAATTCCTACGAAATCAAAGTCTGAAAGCTTTAATGAATGGGTAGGGAAATTTTAAGGTAAACAAATGTGACTTCATCTAGAATAATCCTAAATGGTTTTCCTTTATTTCAATTACTGCTCCAAAAGATTTCTTTGTTGTGAAACAGTGGGCCAAAAACCCAAATCTTACAGGGAATGAATGGTTCTCTAAAGTGAATGGACTTGTTGAGCTAGTGCTAGACATAAGGCTCCCCTTTTTCCATAGCATACAGCTTAAAAAAAAAGACGAAAGAAAATACTGGAGCTTTTAGGTTATTTCCATCCCCCTACACACCTACCTCAGTTCCTCTCTTTAACTCTGTTCAACTTTCATTGTAATAATACCACCTTTTATTTTTATAGCATACTTTTCTAGAATGTTGCTTAAATATTTCTAATGTAATTCTTAGGGAATATCTGTAGTTTATTTCTGTTTCAGAAATGTAAAAATGCTACATTGTGCCAATTAGCAAATGTGTTGTATTTTTTATGTTACATGCAATTTTATTTTTCCACCATCTTTGTGTCATTTCCATCTTTTCTATGCAAGATACACTTTTATAAATAAAAGTAAGTTACAATTGTAGAAAATATATTAGTACAGGAAAACTACAGAAGAAAAGAAAAATCATCCCCCAATCCCATAACTCCACAACCTATAGAGAAAACTATTATATTTTAGTATATTTCCTTCCAGACATTTTTTTCTTCCAAACATGTACACATATTTTCCCCCGAGTGGTCATGTTGCACTTGCCTGCTTTTTTCGTTTAATATTGTAAGGATTTTCCATAGTCATTAAAAATATTTGATGACTCTTTTCAGAACATTTGACCTGATATTCTGAAATATAATTTATTTAACCATTCCCCATTGTTGAATTGTAGATTAATTCCAATTTTTCCATTACTATAAATTGTCATGATCAATTAATATATTTTTTCTAATGATTTCCTTAAGATAGAGTCCTAGAAGTAGAACTACTTTGTCAAAGGGTAAACTTTTGATACTTGGTGGCAGATTTCTTTCCAGAAAGTTTATACCATTTTATATTTCCCACAGGGAGAGAG
>JAQZBX010018938.1:0-34177 GCA_029593785.1 Cabassous unicinctus
TCCAATACTGTGATTCTCCCACAGCTGAAACTGAATTTAATGCCCAATCCAGAGCGATGACTTAAATAGCTCTGGTTGTTCATTACCTTTAAAGAAAGTGCACGCTGCCTTGTTGTGCTTTTGCATGTCTTCCTATATCATTGTGCACAGCCTATGGGAAAGTTAGGGTGAAATGCTGGGCAAAGGGCAGTGGAAATCCCAGAAAGGACAGAATTCAGGGAGCCAAATGGTTAAACAGTTCACAAGTGGGCATCCCAAATCTAGGAATTCCATATGTCAGAGGGAGACTGGATATGGATTCTATGAAGTTCCCAGCTTGGAAATTGTGGGCAGGAGAAGCTACATTGCTAAGACCACAGGGGAGAGCCTCGTTTGGCTGAGCAGGACAGGGGAGCTGAACCAAGGTGGGGGGCTTGAAGGCAGGGTTCTGCGCTAAGGGAGGGGGTTACAGGCAGAAGGCATAACCCAAAAGGGGGGGATTTGAGCTGATGGATGGTCTTGAATTTGGGGAGGGACCTGAGCTTGAAGCCTCACCAAGGTTCCTGCCAAATTGGCCCATATACTGCCTCACCTAAATAATTCCAAAATAGACTAAAAATACATTTTCACACCACAACTCAAGAAGATGTCAAATAAAATACAATTGCTTCTCAACCTAAAAAAAAACCTAAAAATACAAATTACCTAATAAATCTTAGTGACAAGAGAATTCATTGACTGCCCTCAATGACTAACTGGTTCAAGAGGAAAGGACAATATTCAGTGACAAAATCAAATTAGAAAACAAGATAATGAGGTTTACAGCTCAACAAAGGATCTACACCTTCAATTTCTCTGGGGCCAGCATCCATCTTACGAGGGACTCAGGTCCCTAGGCTCAGGAAAGGACCATGGGCTCCATGTACAATCAGCTGTTTGCAGTGGCTGCACCAAGGCATTAGAGGAGGCATCAGAGAATACAGACAGGGACACAGAGGAACCACAGTTGTTGCCCAATGTTGGCCTCTGTATGTTGTTCAATGTGCGTGTGGGGTTCATCTTCTTGTCCATGACTTGCCCACAGCAGAGTCATGCTTCACCGCCCAGTGGACATCTTTGTGCATCACAGTAAGCTGCATATGGAGGGTTTCTGGAGACTGAAAGAGGGTAAGGCAGTGGAGCTCACCTTTAAGAAGTTGCCAAGGGCCTGTAATCTGTCACCAGACCTGGAGAGGTGTTCTGTATTGGGAGTGAGAGGCAGCCAACGGGGAAGAACATACAGGAGCACAGATCAAAAGGAGACATGTGCTGCAACTTTGGAGGTCTTGATCATCATGCCACTCCAGGCCAAGAAGTGCCACGTCTCCCAGAGCATCAGCCATATGGTGGCTTTGTGTCCAATGAAAGTTCAACAGAGCCACAGTTATGAGGGAAAGCCCTGTTAATTTCTGGAGGGGAAAGAGATCCACAATCTTACCTTGCACCCAGATATCCAGAAATGAGCCATAGTATGTGGGGACAATCCTTTTGCCATCAGGAAGTACAAAGAGCAGTCATCAATTGACAGAGGGGAGAAAGTGAGAGAATGTGGGTAGGGGACAGCTGTGGATCAAATGTCAGGGTTCACAGCATCACCTCCTCTTCCACCTTGGTGGGGAAGAAGGGGTGAGGCAAAGGAATTCCAACCATGCTCTATCCAAATTCAAGTGATGACTTTTTTGTTTCTTTTTTGTTGCTGCTTGATCACCACAAAAGAAAACTATTTGAAGTCCTTCATTTTTGTCAATTTGACCTGGCTTTTCTGCCATAGTGTCTGTCCACTTGAATCCCTCCAACTGGAATGTGTTTCATGGAAGATTATGTTTTTTTAAACTATTGTTTTATTCTATATTTTAAAAGAGGCTTAGATTACATAAATGTTACACAAAAAGTACAAGGATTCCCATGTTCCCTACCTCCCACACGTCCCATAACCTCCCACATAAACATTTTCATTAGTGTGGCACACCAACTGCAATGGATGTACACATCCTGGGACTTTGCCACTAAGCATGGATCATAGTTCACATTGTAGACTACACTCTCTCCCACAAAGTTCTGCATGTTATAAGTGGATGTAAAATGGCCTATATCTGTCATTGTAATGTCACTCAGGATAATTCCCAAGTCCCAAAAATAGCCCCTGTATTACACTGCTTTTATGTCTTCCTGCCCCGAATGTTTCCAGTGGCCACTGGCTCCACCTCAATGTTGTAATTTCTTCCATTGCTTGAATCACAATATGTCTACAACAGAATACCAGTAAGTACACTCTAGTTCATAGCTCTTCCCCCACCCTGAGGACTCTGGGATGGTGCTGTCCACTCCATCTCCAAGTGAGAGGGGGCTTATATCCCATGGATAAGATGGACGGGATTATTTTTAGCCTACTGTTATGGGGTGCCTAAATGTTGCCACCTGTGAGCCTCCTTTACTGAAATGTGGTCTCTATAACCCAAACTCAGCATATAAATGCATTACATTGCCCCCAGTGTGGGACATGACTCCCAGGGATGAGCCTCCCTGGCAATGGGGGATTAATACCAACTGCCAACTGGCAATACAACTGGAAAAAGACCTTGAATAAAAGGGGGGAAAGGTAAAGACAAATGAGTTCATATGCCTAAGAGACTTCAAAGAGATTTGGGAAGTCATCCCAGAGGTAACCCATATGCACACCTCAGTAAGATCTCATAGAACACAAAAGTGGATATCACCCCACACAGAGTGGCCCCTGAGGGCTCTGGAGACACCTAGGTCCTATATAAGGGGGAATAGCTCCAGAGACTGATGCCTTATCAGTGGGCTTTACTTTGGATTCTGTGCTTCTGAGAGTGACAGAGTCAGACTCAAATAAGTTCTCCCTGCACATGGTCCATAAGTCCCCTCTATTCAAACCTTTATGTGGTGCTGGAGTTTGTAGGGGTACTTTCAGAGACTGGAGCCTTTGGCCTGCCCATGTGCCAGCTGTGCCTGGGATCTTGGTGGAGCTGCAACTCGTACTCTACAGCTCAATGGACTTTCCCAAGACCCTTGGCAAGGAGATGATGATGGACAACGGCCATTCCAGGGAATGGAGAGAGTCTGCAGCTGCAGGCAGGATAATCCCATCCATCTTATCCATGGGATATAAGACTAGGTTTTTAATTGGGTCACCCAATGACTTGATCCCCTACTGGAAGATTGGAAAATAGTCTAAATGGGAAAATGATGCAGCAGTTAGGAGAGACTGGGCCAATTTACAGGTCAAGAGAGGACTCCAAGTTTAGGTGAGAGCTATCTATATATGTAATAAGGGATTTCTGTACCTAACCTCTTCATCCTAGGGCACAGGACTTGCTGGGCACAGCAGCTCCATCCTTCCTTGGATTAGGTTAGGCATGCCATGCAAAATGGAAGTTTGTGTGTGTGTGTCCAAGGATGGATGTATGAAGCAAAGACTAAAATACTTAATCTTACAAAAATCTGGAATTTTCCTGCTTGGCATCTAGAGACATGATGATTGAAGGCTACTTTGTGGTGCCCAGAGCCAAAGTCCTAGCCTACTGAGGCAGTGATTAGTGTCATGGTAGTTAATGGAGAAAGGGGGTTTCTTTTACATGCTGTAGAATCAATATAAATCTCTCTGTGTTGAAATGGGGCAAAGGTAAATTAATTCATTGGGTGATGTGTGTTTGATCCTGGGTTCTTGTCTTCCCCAAGTGCTGCCCCCTTCTAGTTGTCATACTTGTTTGGGCTTTGTAGAACTTCATGAGTTGTTGATTTGGTGATTTCTAGGTGACCAAGTATGTGTAAATATAGCATGTTGGTTTTACAGGGGAAGGGGGTGTGCAACAAGGACATGAACAGAGCCAAGACCCCGTGGACAGTGACATGCAGAATGACTCACAGGCAACCAGAGGTGTGCCTGTAGTGGACTAGTGGGAGAGCATGTCATTCTAAGTGTGTTTGCTCAGGGGCTGGTTGTGAGGAACTGAGGCAGCTGCAGTGGTGTTCCTTCATGGTCAGGCAGAACCTGGAGAGGAATGGTGGGGTGGGCCAAGGACACCATGTGACATCACACAGGCATGGACAAAGACTCAGGACTGGAAATCCAAAAAGACCAGAATGGCAGGGGAAGAAGTTGGGCACAAACTCACAATTGGCCCCCGCCATTGGTGAGATAACCGATAATAGCTGGGAAACCTCCCCTTAGCATAAACAAGGGGAGGAATAATGAATAGTTTAAAAGGTAACCACAAAAGCCAGAGATCACTCTCTCTGCCTAGAGGACCCTGCATCAAATCTTGGTGTGTATTTTAGTCCTTCTCTCCCATTTTCTAGCCAGCTCATTTCTTTCCCCCTATTCCCAATAAATTCTTTTTAATCGTCTAAAAATAAATAAATAAATAAATAAATAAATAAATAAATAAATAAAAGAAACAAATATGACTGCTGTAAAACTTACAGTTTAGTCCCTAATTTCTTTATGAGGATTTGAAAATGAAGCTATTTTCAGAAATTCATTTGAAACATTTGAAAATTAGCTTATATTGACGCTACTAACCACAGATGATTTCAGAAGTTTTTTTCATTTGTCCTTTACTTTTTTGACTAGAGTTTTGTTATTTAACAAGCAAAATATAATTTACAGACTTGCCTTGCTTTTTTTAAAGGTTTTCTTTTCTGAAGATCAAACTTTGATCTGTGACTGTATGTGCTAAAGCAAAACAAAGTAACATAAGTAAAGCTGGTTGCTTTTATGACATATAACATTTTAAAAGTATCTAAAACCATGACAAACAGCACTATACTATTGTCTAATATTATGCAGAAAACATTGTCAAAACTCTAGGAATTTTACACTGTATTTAAATATTTATATGAACATGTTAGACATAGAAATTTAATGAACATAAGTTTAGAAAATCACTTTTAATTTTTTAACATTTTCTAAGCAACATATATCAAATAAACTTAACTATTTTTAGCACTTCTCTTTTAATAAGGTGAAAGAGCAAACTTTTGCAATACATTGAAATAAAAGTTTTGAGTTTTAAATGATTTAATTTTGAGAAAGAAAATGTTAAAGGTTGTTAGGTTTGAACATTATGTTCCTTTAAATGTGAGAAGACTTGTTTTCATTAATAAAGTCAAAATAAAATACAAGATGTTATTTTAACAAAACTTAGGCTTTTTGCCTTTTACTCTAATTATTCAGGAGAAAAAGTCTTTATAACCTTTTACTAAAAAGACACCAATGATTTAAGAAACTTGTCACTTTAATAGAGACAACTAAATTTCAGTTTTGCACTAATAAAAATTTTGATACTAAGATTTTCAAAACTTTATAGATAGATCCATTCAATCTTACCCAAATTAGACCACAAAATTCCTTTTTCCCAAAACTTATGCTCTTTCTATATTCATTCAAGTTTTGTCCCACATTTTCCTCTTTATTAATAGTCATTTTATCTTAGAACAAAATTCCTTTCCCTTTCTTTATTAAAAAAAAACAACAACAGACATTCTATATACCTTACATACTTAAGTTACCAAAATGATTTTGGAAACTATCTCCAAACATCTTACAACATGCAATTACCATCGAAATCAAACTCCATTCAGTTAATGCAAACATAACTTTTCTTTATTCATTTTAAATACTTCATTTAGATGATGTAACATTAGCTTATTTCATCAGTAAATCGGTATAAACTTAGAGAGAACATATTTAAGCAAAACAAAATTGTCAGAAATATTACTTTTTTTAGTTTACTATTTTATCAGTACTTCAGTGAAATATATTATGAAACATTTACAAAGACACAGTTCTGAAATAGCTTGCCTTAACTGATTCCAATTGAGCCTTATGTTACACTTATAAACTAGGATCCATTTGTTAAAATACTCCCATTCAGCAAACATAGGTTTAAATTGAGGGTTAAGATTTTTCCTGAAATAATTATGTTTAGCTGGATCAAAACAACCCCCTTGTGGGAATGCAAATTAAGGTTAATTAGAAAGTAGCTTAACCCATTTACTAAGATAGTTGCAACTGATGGATGTAGGATGAGCAAACACCTGAAAGTAATTTGTTTTTCTCACTGTTGCTAGGATACAAAGGAAAGAATTGTATTTAAATTAGGAGGTAATGGGAGGCAAACCTCTCTTTCTGCCAAATTCCACTTTTGGTTGTCGAAAATATCCTGTTGAAGCAATGAAGTATGAAAACCAGCTTCAGCTGGTTGGCTGGACCTGTACAGAAGAAGCCCCTTGCTCTGCTCACTTCAACTTGCTTAATTAACATAGTAAAACTCACACCCAGGGGGAGAGTTATCTTCCCTTTTTTTCATCTTTCACTGTATGTGCAATCGTGATTTCCTGAACATATTAATCATACAATTATATAACTAGCTATGTGTGTTCATCCATGTGCATAAAAGCTAAGCCACAATCAAACCAAATGCAAGGTAGATACGTAGGTATTTAAGCAAGAGCAAAACCACAGCACAGGGAGTCAAGTCTGAGTCATAGTTTCCCATGAATGGCTTCATGCTTTATGTCTCCTCTGGGAATTGTTTCTATTGTGCAAAATTAGACTCATAAGATTCTTTCAAGTTGGTGTATACAGCTGTTGCTCTTTCTCCATTCTTTGAACATTCTTGTTTTCTGAGTTTATAGTATCACAACAGTACTACAAACAATGCTTCTTAGATTCAAATATCCTCAGGCACATGTGCAATATATGCAGCAGGTGTGCACCGCGGGGAGGCCCTGCTGGGTTTCAGGGTGTGCACACACAGGGCTTTAACAGGTAAGGTCAAACTGAAATCCAGTGATAGTGAAGCAATACACATGTGTTACATTGCAGTTTCTTCAGTTGTTCCTCAGCTTCTTCCCATCCAAAACCTCCATTCTCTTCTGGGATCGAAGAGGCCTACATCATTTTCAACACTGTTATAAATGGGTTGAAAATTTAATATTTAATTAGTCTGAGAAATATCTGTCATCTGCACCCTCCGAGGTTTTCTGCATACTTTGCACTATCTCACAATCTCATTTCTGTTCTTGCGGCTCCTCAGTCCCAGAACTTTCTGGGATTCCTGCATTTTTTTTATGGTCACAAGCCTACTGGTGCCCATTCTGGTGATGTTATTGTGAATTTTGACATTTCCCTTCTGACACCAACAGTTTTATCTTGGCATTGCTGTTTCTTTAGCTGACCCAAGATTGGGAAGGTCAATGTACAACTGGAAGCAGGTGACTGGAGTCTGTGACTGAGACCCAGGAGAGGTACAGTAAGAGCAGCCTCCTCAGGTGGTCAATGCTGGAGGCCAAGGGAAACAGCAAGTTCAAAGGGAGCAGGAACAGGAAGTCTCTTCTCGGTTCCCTGACACCTCTGCTGTACCAGACCCCAAGTCCCATGCTTTTATCTGCACCTGCCCAACTTGCCAAACTCTGAATGGGTCACGTATATCATATGGGGCATCTGTGAATTTATACTAGTCCCCAAAGCATGTGACACCCCTGCCTGAATCCTGTCTCACAGGCATTTCTGGGCAAGATCACTTGACACTCCATCTTACCAGTACTCATTCCTGCTTACTCTGGAGACACCCACAGTTTACACATGAATTCACAGAGCAGCAGCTTCACACTGCCATTTGGGAACAGGGCAGCTCTCTAAACCTTTTTCCCTAGCTGTTAGAGTTTGTCAAGCACTGTCAATGCAAAATACAAGAATTAGGTTGGCTTTTATTGGAATTTATTAGCATTAAAGCTTACCATTATGAGGCTGTGAAAATGTCCAAATAAAGATATTCTCAAAACTGCTGTCTTAACAAGGGTCAGCTGCAGCTGGATTCCTGCCAAGGCAAAATGTTGGGCTTGCCTGGCTCTCTCTGACTTCTCCTCCAAACACACTTTCTCTCTGTGCTCAGCAGTGGGGAATCAGACACAAATGCTCACCCCTCTCCCTTCTCTGGCCTTGATGTCTTCAGCTTCAAGCTGCTCCATGACTCCAGCCTCTGGCCTCTCCCTCAGCCTCTCAGGGTTTCTGTGTCTCTCCACAGCTGTAGGAGGTCCTGGAGCCCCCTCCCACATGTCAGGGTAAACATGGCAGCACACTTTCTCTGTGTGTTCCTTATATGTAGGACCTCAGTATAATGATTGTGGTCCATCCTGGTGCCTGAACACTACTCAGATGCCCTTAACTAAAGTAAAGCAATCTAACAAAAAGTGACCTAAACCAATGGTCACTTATCTGAATCTAACCAAAAAGGCCTACATACAAAAGGCTTATACACACAGCAAAGGTTTAGTAAGAACATATTTTTCCAGGATCCACTCAAGACTCAAACGAGGGCATTAACCCAGGACACAGGGATCAGGAGAGGTCTCTTAAGACTGGGAGCATAGGGATCTCATGAAGCAGTGGCTGTATTTTGGGTGTATCCATCATTGAGCAAAATGGGATGCTGACCACCATTGCATTGGTCCCTAGAATGGTCCCAAGAAGAAATCAAAATACGGTTCTTTCTCCACCAAATCTTAGCTCAGGTGTGTAACTCAGAGAAGTGTGCCATTATATCCAGCCCCTGAGTCTGAGGGCACAGAACTTGCCTGGGGTTTGGAAGGTGCAGCAAGCAGGCTGTTAAACTGTAAACCTCTAGTTTCTTAGCCAAACAACTGATTACATTTACAACACAATGGAAAATTTCAACCCTAAGGGTGCCATCAAAAGCAGTGGAGTTAGTACAGGGCCTGAGATTTAATTCATCTCAATCCTTCAGGAAGGAGTGAAAGAAACACTTTTATAGATGAGGATAAAGTCATAAAGTTTGCTAGCAGGAACTCACTTTAAAAGAAACGTAAAAGAATATTTTTCAGGCAGAAAGAAAATAATCACAGAAGGTTCAAGATTCAGGATACATTGAAGACCAGTATCTGTTAATTAAAATCATATATTTAATGACTGTTGAATGGATAAAGTAATAATGATATCCATGGTTTAGGACATCAATAAAGTGTTGAAATACACCATAAAATAATATATAGCCTAAGATGGGTAAATGGATATGTACCAGTTTGGTATCATTATGAATTCCAAAGAGAAATATTATTATCATTGAAAACTGTTCATTTAATCTGGGTATCATAAAGTTCTGAAAAGGGTGTTGAGCCCTGCCCTTTGGTGGGTGGTCTCTCAAACATAAAGGACAGAGCTGGGGTAGTTTCTCATGTGGGAGTTCTGATGTGCAAGCACAGAAGGCCCCGGGGAAAAAGAGAGAAGCCATTCATCTGACAGTTCACAGCTGGCCTTGTGGAGTGAGGCTAAGCTTAGAGAGCCTCATAGTCTACAGCTGACATTGTGGAGGAAACAGATTGGCTGAGGCCAGAGAGAAACGCAGCCCTGGGAAATGAGGAAACCAAGAAGGCTGAACCCTGGAAAATGTAGGCTGCTCTCTTGATCCACGATGGGGTAAGAGACTTTGGTGAAGAAAGAAAGTGATGCTTTATGGCCTAGTAACTGTAAGCTTGTACCCCAAGTAAATACCCTTCATAAAGACCAACAGATTTCTGGTATTTTTTCTATCAACACCCCTTTGGCTAACTAATACAGGATATAAAATATTTTCAAATATATTATTTGGCAAGTCAATAACAAATAGTAAATGCGGATTTGGAAAGGAAAGCAAAAGTGTTATAATTTCCCCGGTAAACTTTAAAGAATATTAAGTAGTGCATCTCATCCAAATAAATAGAAGAAGAAAAAAATTGAGCAAAAATAGTCCAAAACAAAGAATTCAGAGTTCGTTAGTAGCAATTTTGGCCTTTATTCTGGGGCCAACTTACTTGTGCATCTTTGGAATCTTTCTCATCCTTCAGAAGCCTGAAAGTTCCAGGTTTGATTTATGGGGTGTTGTTTGTCCCCAACCTAAATCAAGTGCTGTATCCCTTCCCCATTTCCTAATTATGAAATCACCAAACTGGATGTGATGCTCATTTAAAGCAAGAAGAGCCATGAATGACAGAACAAATAAAAAGGAGATATACTTGTGCTTTCCAAATTGGATGATTAGATGATTGATATTGGATCTTTACTGTTTTCTAATGAATGCATTCAATGCCATAAATTTCCCTCTAAGCACCGCTACTGCTGCACCTCACAAACTATGAAGAAGCATAGGACATTAAGAAGAAGAAAGAACCAAATAACAAAAGGCTTGTGAGTGAAGCTATATCCACTTCCACAGCAGTACAGACTGAACATGAAGGCAGAGAATGTAAGAAAGTTGGGAAACTATTTTCCCTGACTGCAAGCATTGTTTCCTCAATATAACACTTCTAGGGATGTAGCTTTATTTTGAAGGAATTTACATCATGCTTACCTAAGCATGAGAGAATATGTGTAGGGAAAAAGAATGAAGACAATGAGTTTTGGCAGTTTGCCCTACATGGTAGTCCTTCCCTATAAGTGTAATGACTGTGAAGACTTCTTGGAAATTCAACCACATGGATTTACCTGAGAATGAATCCTTCAGAGAAACCATTTGGGATGTCATGAATTTGTCAAAGATAGAGTCACATCAAAGCATCATGAAGGAGTAAAACCCTGTGAATGTAAGGAAGAAAGGAAATCCTTTAGCCAGGCATTTAATGTCATTGAGTATGAAATATTCATACATTAGTTAGCATTGTAATGAACAAAGGAAAGCTTCCATCTGAAACAAAACCTCATGGAATATAAGAAAATTCAAACTAGAGAGAAACCATATGATTGTCTTGAATGTAGTCTGCTCTTTACAGTCATTTTTCCCTCCTTATTTAAAAAGCCATACAGGGGAACAAGCATAGAAATGTAATATATGTGGGAAATTTTCCAACCTGACAGAAAACCTCTTTATTGATTTGAAAATTCTTACTGAAGAGAAATCATATATATGTTGGAGAGCTTTAATTCAAATGTCAAATCTCAGATACAAGAGATTTCCTACTATAAAGAAGCCATATTTATGTAAGGCATGTGAAAAAGCCTTTAGGTACAAATCATATCTCACAGAACATGAAAAAAACACATAGTGGACAGAAACAAAATGAATGTAAAGGATGCATAGAAGCCTTCAGTGAAAAGCAATAGTTCAATAAACATCAGAGGATTCATTCTGGAGAAAAACCCTATATAAGCAATGAATGTGTGAAAGCCTTCAACCAGAAGGAAACCTCATTAACCATCTGAGAATACATGCTGGAGAGAAAGCCTATGAATGTGATGGATGTGGGAGAACTTTCATTCAGAATTCAAGCCTCATTGCACCCCAGAGAAGACCAAGTGGAAAGAAACCCTATATATGTAAGGAATGTAGGAAAGCCTTCATTAGCAAATCAAATCTCTCTAACCATGGGAAAATTCATAGTGAAGGGAAACCCTATATATGTAAGGAATATAGAATATCCTTCAGCCAGAGGTAGTATCTCATTAAACATTACAACATTCATTCTGGAGAGAAACCCTGTGAATGTAATGAATGTGAATCTCCAAAGAATCTCCACCTCCAGTCTGTGCACCGTGTTGTCAATCTTTTAAGGAAGCAGGTATACCTGTGCAATTCAGGATGTCTTTCTCCCCTTGGAAAAGTGCACTTGCAGTTTCTTCTTATATCTGCTCCTCCCACATCTTCTTCCACACTCATCTGTGTTCAATTTTTATCACTAACTTATTTATCAGAATTCAAGATTTCTCTTAGTTTATGTAAAGGTGGGCATTCCACTTATTTCAAATTATCCTGGATGTTTTCATTGGTTTTCAATCCATTACATTCTGGGAAAGCATATTAAAAAACTACCATTTTAAAAATAATGTGGCCCATTTTTTTAAGCATTTTCTTATAAGGCACCCCAACGATTAATATTTTTTTCACATTCTTCACCTGATTATGATGTGGATTCAACTTTAATAGCCACTGAACTACTGTGGCCTGCTTTCTACGTCACTCCAATTTTCCTCATTATTTTAAATCAGAAATGATCCTTTCATAATTAGACAATATACATCTAATCTCATTTATTTTAAGAAGTTAGAAAACTTATTTACATTCTTAAGTTGTACTCCAATATTTTTCTCATATGTGTTATGGTGTGGGAGAGATGAAACTAGGGAATGCATGTATTTACAAAAGAAATGTGTACCCAAAAGAATCTCCCAAAGGAGATAATTCTGAGGAGGGAGGAATGGGGGTTGAGGCTAGAGAAAGAACTTTGGTGTTGGCCACAACACACATAAATTATTTTTATATTCTTTGCACGGATAATTTGGTTATAATTCAAAAGAAATTATGAAAATAGTACACAATGAAATCATGCAAAGTGGTTGATTTGAACATATTGATTTGTATCTGCAACATTACTGGGAGGAGACTTCGCCTCAACCTTTTCAAATATAGTCACCCATAAAGGAATATTACTCACTCTCCTCGGCCCCCTCCCCATCTGCCTGGACTGGTGGAGGCCTCCCATAGTAAGAGTGAGCACGGTGCCCAAAGAGCAGGTACACGACCATGTGAAGGCCACACTGCTCTCTACACATATCCAGTTAGATGGCTGTTAGCGCAACAGCAGAAGACAGACTTCCTGCCCCTTACTACCCAGTGAAGACGCGCTAGAGTGACTTACATCGCTAACTGAGGCTGTGAGTGCTGAGCAGGTCTTTCTCTCTGTCCTCCTTTAGAGATCCAGAAACTATGATTATGGTTTTCATTGGGGTTCTAAGTATTTGGTTCCCAAACAAGACATTCCCTCTCTGGCTTGGGGGAACTGCAGTGAACACATGTTACATTCCACCTTCCTTCAGTTGTTCATGAGATTTTCCCATCACAACCCTCTGTTCCTTTTGGGTTTGAATAGGCCTGCATCATTTCCAACACTGGTAAAAATGTGTTGAAAATTTAATATTTAATTACTCTGAGAAATATCTGGCATCTGCCCCATCTGAGGTTTTCTGCAGACTGCACAACCTAACTTCTATTCTTGTCAGCCCTAGGTCCCAGGATTTTCTGGGATTCCTGTACTATTCATTAGGGTCACTAGCCTAATGGTGCTCATTCTGGTGATGTTATTGCTGTAGCCAATGCTGTAATGTGAATTTTGACGTTTCCTTCCTGACACCAACAGGTTTCATCTTGGCATTGCTCTTTCTTTAATTGCCCCAAGATTGCAGAAGCTGAATGTAGAACTGAAAGCAGAATACCTGAGTCTGTGTCTTAGACCTAGGAGGGCTAGAGTAAGAGGATGCTCCTCAGAGGGTCAATGCTGGAGGCCAAGGGAAGCAGCTAACGGCAAAAGGACCAGGAGCAGAAAGTCTCCTCTCTGTGCCCTGACTCCTCTGAGGCACAAGACCCCAGGTCCCATGTTTTTATCTGCCTGTGCCCACCTGACCAACCCCTGCCTGGGGCACATACATCATACTGGGGCATCTGTGACTTTATAGTAGTCCCCAAACCATGTGACTCTCCTGTCTGACTCCCTGTCTTGCGGGCCTTGATGGCCAAGTGCACTTCCCCCTCCATCTTACCAGTACTCATTCCCACCTATTATAGGGACACCCACAATTTACAGGTGAATTCCCTTGGCAGCAGCATCACACCACCATTTGGGAACAGGGCAGGTCTCCCACCCTGTGTCCTTGGCTGTTTGAGTTTGCCAAGTGTTGCCAATGGAAAATACCAGAATTTGGTTGGTTTTTAATGGAATTTATTAGGGTTAAATCTTACAGTTCTGAGGCTGTGAAAATGGCCAAATCAAGTCATCATCAATAATGTTGTCTTAACAAGGGTCAGCTGCTGCTAGACTTCTGCAAGGCAAAATATTGGGCCTGTCTGTCTCTCTCTGCCTTCTCTTCCTAACTCATTTTCTTCCTTAGCTCAGCAGTGGGCCATCATACACAATTGCTCACTACTCTCCCTTCTTCTCTGGCTTAGATGTCTTTGGCTTCAATCTGCTCCAAGACTCCAACCTCTGGCCTCTCCCTTAGCATCTCAGGCTTTCTGTGTGCCTCCACAGCTGTAGGAGATCCTGGAACCCTCTCTGACATGGCAGGGTAAACATGGCAGCACGCTCTTTCTGTGTGTTCCATATATGTAGAACTTCACCACAATGATGGGTTCCATGCTGGTGCCTGAAATCTAATCAGAGGCCCTTAACTAAACTAAAGCAGTCTAATAAAAAGTGACATAAATGAAAGGTCCCTTATTTGAATCTAACCAAAATGTCATGCATAAAAATGGCTTACACACACAGCAATGGGTTAGTAAGAACAAACTTTTCTGGAATTCACACAAGATTCAAATGAGGACATTAACCCAGGGCAAAGGGGTCAAGCAGGGTCTCCTAAGTCAGGTAGAAGTGGAATCTCATGAAGCAGTGGCTGTACTTTGGGTGTGGCCATCATTGAGCAAAATGTGGGGCTGACCACAATTGCAATGGTCCCTAAAATGGTACCAAGAAGAACTCACTATACTGTGCATTGTCCACCAAATCTCAACTCCAAAATCATGTGTATAACTCAGAGAGCTGTGCCATTATTCCCATGCCCAGTACCAGAGCACGCAGATTTTGCCTGGGGGATAGGGGTACAGGAAGCAGGCTGTGAAACTGAAAGCCCATAATTTCTTCTCCAAAGAACTGATTTCATTTACGACAGAATGGAGAAATTCAACCCTAAGGGTGCTCTCAACAGCAGTGGAGATTGTCGAAGGCCTGAGATTTAATTAACCTCAATCCTTCAGGAAGAGCTGAAAGAAAAACATGTAAACATGAGTAAAATCTAATAAAGTTTGCTAGAGGCAGCTCACTTTAAAAGAAATGTAAAATATAATTCTTCACGGAAAGAAAATAAACTCAGTAGGTTTAAGATTCAGGAAGGATTGACGAACAATATCTGTTATTTAAATTCATATATTTCATGACTTTTGAGTGGATAAAGAAATAATGATATCCGTGACCTAGGACATCAATAAATTGTTAAAATAAACCACAAAATAATATATAGCATAAGATGGGTAAATGGATAAGTAGCAGTTTGATATCTTTAAGAATTCCAAAAATAGATATTGGATAATGCTTGTAAATGGTCCTGTTAATCTCGGCATGATTAAGTTATGATAATGGCTTTGAATGGGCCACAGTCCGTAGGACATTGAGCCCTGCCTCTTGATGGGTGGGGTCTCAAACATAAAAAGAAAAACAAAGGACAGAGCTGGAGAAGTTTTTGAAGTTGGAGTTCTGATGAGCAAGCACAGAAGGCACCGGGGAAAAGAAATAAGCCATTCACCTGACAGGTCACAGCTGGCCTTGTGGAGAGAGGCAAAGCTTATAGTGCCTCATACTCTGCAGCTGACCTTGTGGAGGAAGCAGTGGAGCTGAGCCCAGAGAAATGCCGCCCTGGGAAGAGAGGAACCCAAGAAACCTGGACCCTGGCAAATGACAGCAGCTGTCTTGCTCCAAGACGGGGTAACAGACTATGGTGAAGGAAGAAACTTATGCTTTATGGACTGGTAACTGTAAGTTTCTACCCCAAATACAATCCTTTTATAAAGACCAACAGATTTCTGGTATTTTGCATCAGCACCCTTTTGGCTAATACAGGATATATAATGACTTAAAATACATTATTTGGCCAGTCAATAAGAAATAATATGTGGTGATTTGGCATGGCAAGCAAGAATGTTGTAACTTCCCCAGTAAACTTTAAAGAATATCAAATAGTGCATCTCATCCAAATACATAGAAGAAAAAATATATTGAACAAAAATTGTCAGTCCAAGACTAAGTATTCAGGAATTCCTGGGTTGCCATTTTTGGCCTTTGTTCTGGGGCCACTTTACTCATGCATCTTTGGAAGCTATACGTTTCTTATACTTCAAAATCCTCAGTGTTCCTGGGTTGATTTATGAGGTGTTGTTTTGTCCCCATCATAAATCAAGGCTGTATCACTTTTGCATGTCCTAGTTATGAAGTCACCAAACTGGATGTGATGCTCATTTGAAGCAACAGAGCTATGAATGATAGAACAAATAAAAAGGAGATATTGTTGTGCTTCCCAAATGTACACTAAGATGATTGATATTGGATCTTTTCTATTTTCTAATGAATGCATTCAATGCTATAATTTCCCTCTAAGAACTACCTTTGCTACACCCCACAAACTATGAAGAAGCATAGGACATGAGGAAGCAGAAATATACACATAACAATAGGCTTGTGAATGAAGCTATATCCACTTCCAAAACAGTACAGACTTAAGATGAAGGCAGAGAATGTAAGAAAGTTGGGAAAATATTTTCTCTGACATCAAGCATTGTTACCTCAAAATAACACTTCTATGAATATAACTTCACTTTGAAGGAATTTGCATCAAGCTTACATAAGCATGAGGGAATGTGTAAGGAAAAATAAAGGAAGACAATGAGTTTTGCCAGTTTGCCCTACATGATAGTCCTCCCCTTGAAGTATAATGACTGTGAAGGTTTCTTGGAAATTCAACCTCACTAGATACCTGAGAATTAATCCTTCAGGGAAAGCATTTGGGGTTTCATGTATTTTGGAAAGCTAGAGTCACATCAAAGAAATATGCAGAAGTAAAACCCTGCATATGTAAGGAATATTGGAAATCCTTCAGCCAGGCATTAAATCTCATTGAGAAAGAAATATTCATATATTAGTTATATTGTTATGAACATGGTAATGCTTCCATCTGAAAGAAAAACTCATGGAAAATGAGAAAACTCAAACTAGAGAGAAACCATATGAGTGTTCTGAATGTACACTGCTTTTTACAGTTCTTTTTTATTCCTCATTTTAAAAGCCATACAGGGGAACATACAAGGAACTGTAATACATGTGGGAAAGTTTTCAACCTGACAGAAAACCTCTTTATTCATCGGAAAATTCTTACTGAAGAGAAATCATATATATGTGGGAGTGCTTTGTTTAAATGTCAAATAACAGATACAACAGATTTCCTACTGCAAAGAAACCCGATGCATGTAAGGCATGTGAAAATGCCTTTAGGTACAAATCATATATCACAGAACATGAAGAAAACTTATAGTGGAAAGAAACAAAATGAATGTAAAGAATTCAGAAAAGCCTTCAGCCAAAATGAATAGTTCCATAAGCACCAGAGCATTCATTCTGGAGAAAAACCCTATGTATGCAATGAATGTGGAAAAGCCTTCAACCAGAAGGAAAACCTCATTAACCATATGAGAATACATACTGTAGAGAAACTCTATGAATGTGGTGGATGTGGAAAGCTTTCATTCAGAAATCAAGACACATTACAAATGAGAGTATACAAGTTGGAATAACCCTATATATGTAAGGAATGTGAGAAAGCCTTCAATAGCAAATCAATTCTCCCTGACCACGAGAAAATCCATAGTGGAGGGAAACTCTATACATGTAAGGAATGTGGCATAGCCTTCACCCAGAGGCAGTATCTCTTTTAACATTACAACATTCATACTGGAGAGAAACCCTGAGATGGTAATGCATGTGAATCTCCAAAGAATCTCCACCTCCCATCTGTGCAACTTTTTGCCAAACTTTTATGGAAGTGGCTGTGACTGTGCAATTCAGGATATCTTTCTCTTCTTGGAAAAGGGCACTTGCAGTTTCTTCTGAGATCTGCTCCTCCCAACTCTTCTTCCACACTCATCTGTTTTCAATTTGTTACCACTAATTTATGCATTGGAACTTGAGATTTCTCTTAGTTTATGTAAAGATGGTCTTTCCACTCACTTCAAATTATCCTGGTTGTTTTCACTGGTTCTTCAATCCATTACATTCTGGGTAAGCATTTAAAAAATTACCATTTTAAAAATAATGCTGCCCATTATTATAGCATTTTCTTATAAGCCACCCCAACCAATTATATTTTTTCAGATCCTTCACCACCTCCTGATGTGGATTCAAGTTTAACAGCCACTGAACTACAGTGGCCTGCTTTCTACTTAACTCCAATTTTCCCTATTATTTTAAACCTGAAATGATCTTTTCATAATTAGATGATATATATCTACTCTCAAGTATTTTAACTAGTTAGGAAATTTATTCATATTCTTAAGTTGTATTCTAAAATTTTTCTCATATGATAGGGTGTGGGATGGATGAAACTAGAGAATGCATGTATTTACAAACAGAAATGTGTACTCAAAAGAATCTGCCAATACAGATAATTCTGAGGAAGTAGGAATGAGAGTTTTGGCTAGAGAACGAATTTTGCTGTTTGCCATAACAGTCATAAATAAATTTTTTAAAAATTTTTATCTGAAAAATGAAATATAGATATGTATGCATTCATGTATATTTGCTCACATAAATTTAATTATTATAATTTTTCATATATATTTTAAAAGATGCTTAGATTACATAAATGTTACACAAAAATTACAGGGATTCCCATGGTCTGCACCTCCCATACCTCCCATAACATCTCACATAACCCTTTTTCATTAGTGTGGCACATTACCTTCAAAGAATATACTCATCCTTGTGCTTTGCCACTACGAATTGACCACAGTTCACATCTTAGGCAACACTCTATCTCACACAGTTCTGCAAGGTATGTGCTGCTGTAAAATGGCCAATATCTGTTACCCCAACATCACTTAGGAAAACCCCCAAGTCCTGAAAAAGCCCCAGTATTAAAACTGCCCTTCAATTCTGACCACAAAAGCCTCTAGTGGCCACTGGCTTCAACTCACTGTTATAATTTCTTCCATTGCTTGAATCCCAATATGTCTACAACTGAATAACATTAAGTCCACTCTAGTCCAAAGCTCTTCCCCCAATCCTGAGGGGACTGCAATGGTGATGTCCACTCCCTCTCCAAGTGAGAGTGGGCTTATATCCCATGGATATGGTGGGTGGGATTATCCTGCCTTCAGGTTCAGGCTTTCTCCAATCCCTGGGATGGCTGTTGTCCATCATCATCATCTCCTCACCAGGTTACTTGGGTGAGTCCATTGAGCTGTTGATCAGGAGTTCCAGCTCCACCAAGATTCCAGGCACAACTGGCACATAGGTGGGCCACAGGCTCCAGTCTCTGCAAGTACACCTACAAATTCCAGCCTCACATATAGGTTTGAATAGAAGGAACTGATGGACCATGTGCAGAGAGGACTTAATTGAGTCCAACTCTGTCACTTTCAGGAGAACAGATTCCAAAGTAGAGCCCAATGATCAGGCATCAATTTCTGGGTCTATCCTCCCTTATATAGGACCTTGGTTTCTCCAGAGCTCTCAGGAGTCCCTCTGTGTGGTGTGATATCCACTTTGGTGTTCTATGAGATCCTACTGTGGTGTCTGTAAGTGTTAACTCTGGGATGACCTCCCGATGCTCTTTGAAGTCTCTTAGCCAAATGAACTCATTTGTCTTTACCTTTTCCCCCTTTTATTCAAGGTTTATTTTTTCCAGTTGTGTTTCCAGTTGTCACTTGGTATTAGTCCATCGTTGCCAGGAGACTCATCCCTGGGAGTCATGTCCCATGTTGGAGGGAAGGTAATGCATTCATATGCTGTGTTTGGCTTAGAAAGTGGCCACATTTGAGCAACAAGTAGCTCTCAGGTGGCAACCCTTAAGCACCCCATAACAGTAGGCCATGTTTCAGTTAAAAGAGCATAGACTCATAAGGCTAGTCATCCATAACAAGAACCCAACAGTGGGCCATCCACTTTTGCCAGACACTGCCCCTTCACTTGGGGGACTGTTGCTGCTCCCTTGGAGAATGTGGCACAGCTCTCCAGACTGGGAATTCAGTATCCCCTCATTTATTGAGTGATTGTCTGCACACCGTGGCCATGCTTCATCCCTTGTTCATTTGAACAAATTTATACATCTTTCATGTATATTCAGATGAACTTTCTCCTTGAATCCCCCCTTCCAGACACCCTCCATGAATGACCCTCTAGAGATCCCATTGTAACCCTACTGTGAGATAAACAATTTTGAAGATGAAGCCCATATAATAACCAAATACAGTTAATAGGAAAATGAAATAATAGTGATAAGCTTAAATGCAAGAGATAAAATCAAGGAAATTCAGAAAAAAGGAACTAAAAATAAAATATAATTAATGGATTGGGACATTCAAAAAAAGAAAAAGGGGGAAAAACAAAGGAAAAATTTTTAATTATTATTATTATTTTCTCCTTTTATCACTGCATTATCGGATGTCCAGTATGTACCATGACACCTTCCCCTTCTCATTTCCCTTTGTCTCCAAATTTTCATTTAATTTTCAAAGAAGTTTTAGGTCACAGTAAAGTCAAACATGGAATACTAGAGATTCCCATATACCCAAACTCCCTCCCCCTTCACCACCTCATATTATAAACTTTTTTTGTGTGTGTGGATGGTAGCATTGTTATAACTGTTATACAGATAGTGAAACATAGCTACTAAACGTTATCAATGGTTTACAGTATAGTTTACATTTTAGACTGTACAGTTTAATATTTTTGATGATATTTGCCATGTCCTCTGTCCATTACTGTAAGGTAATTAAGAACATTTCCCATGACCACTAAATACCCCATTCAGTCCTTTCTGTTTCTTCCTCCCCATTCCCCTGGGGCATATGACACTCCCCTGTCTTGGCACATGGGATGACAAGATTCATATTTACATGACCTCGGTATTCTAACTTGCCCATCCTAATTTACCCATCTGTTAACCCTGCCCCACCAACCCCAGTAATAACACTACCCACTTGTCCTATCCTTCACTATGTATCTATACTCTTATCACTTTTCCATAGATTATGCCCATATGGGTGATGGCTATAAACCTACCCTTCTATCTCTCTCCCTTTTTAACCTATCTTTCAGACAGTGGTTCTCAGAGACTGTTAACTTTCCTCAATTCAAATCAATGAGGTCATATCCAAATATATTTGGAGATGTAAGAGGCCCCGAATTTCCAAAGACATATTGAAAAAGAAAAACGAATTTGGAGATATCACATTACCTGACTTTAGAACCTACTACAAAGCTACAGTGATCAAAACTGCATGGTATTGGCACAAGGATAGACCTACTGACCAATGGAACCAAATAGAGAGTTCAGATATAGATCCTCACATATACAGTCACCTGATATTCAACAAGACAACCAAGCCCTCTCAGTTGGGAGAGAATGGCCTCTTTAACAAGTGGAGCTTGGAAAACTGGATATCCATATCCAAAAGAATAAGAGAAGAATACCATTTCACACCTTATACAAAAATCAATTCAAGATGGATCAAAGATCTAACTATAGGAGCAAAAACCATAAAGAAGTTGGAACATAATGTAGAGAAGCAACTAAAGGACCTTGTAATAGGAAATGTTTTCATAAACTTGACAGCCATAGCATGAGCAGCAAGAGAAAAAATAGATAATTGGGATCTCATCAAAATTAAAAACTTCTGCACCAAAAATGATGTTATTAAGAAAATAAAAAGGCTGCCTACCCACTGTGAGAAAATATTTGGCAACCATACATCTTATAGGAGCCTCATATCCTGCATATACATAGAAATCCTACACCATGAAAATAAAAAGACAATCAACCCATTTGAAAAATGGGCAAGTGACCTGAAAAGACACTTCTCCAAGGAAGAAATACTAATGGTTAAAAAAGACATGAAAAAAAAAAATGCTCAACATTGCTATCTATTAGGTAAAGGCAAATCAAAACCAAAATGAGATAAAATCTTACACCCTTCAGAATGGCAGCCATTAAAAAAACAGAAGAATATAAGTGTTGGAGAGGATATGGAGGAATAGGAACCATCATCCAGTGCTGGTGGGATTGTGGGATGGTCTAGCCACTGTGAAGGACAATTTGGCAATTCCAATGAAAACTAACAATCGATCTTCCATATGATCCAGCAATTTCACTATTGGGTATATACCCAAAAGAATTGAAAGCAAAGACACGAACAGATATATGGACAACAATATTTATTGCAGCATTGTTCAGAATTGCCAAAAGTTGGAATCAGCTCCAGTGCTCATCAACAGATGAATGGATAAGCAAAGTGTGGTACATACATACAATGGAATGCTACTCAGCTGTTAAAAGGAATAAAGTGGTAACACATGGAATAATATGGATGAATCTTGAAGACCTTATGTTGAGTGAAGCAAGCCAGTCATTGAAGGATGGACATAAATTATTGTTATACTCTTTGCACGGATAATTTGGTTATAGTTTAAAAGAAATAATGAAAATAGCACACAATGAAATCATACAAAGTGTTTGATTTGAAGATATTGATTTGTATCTGCAACATTACTGTGGGGGGCACCTCCCGTCACCCTTTTCATATACAGTTGCACATAAAGGGAAAATGTTCCCTCCCCTCGGCTGCCTCCCCAGCTGCCTGGATGGGTGGAGGCCTCCCTCAAGAAGAGTGAGCATGGAGCTTGAGGAGCATGAAGACAACCATGTGAAGGCCACACTGCTTTTTACATGTGTCCACTTAGAGGGCTGTTAAAACCATGGGAGAAGTTGGACTTCCTTCTGCTTATCCCCAGTGAATACCCGCTTGAGTGACTCACATCACTAACTGTGGCTGTGAGTGCTGAACAAGGCTTTCTCCCTCTCCTTCTTTGCAGATCCAGAAACTATGATGATGGTTTCCATTGGGGATCTGAGAGATTGGTACCCAAACAGGACATTCCTTCTCTGGCTTTGGGGAACTGCAGTGAACACGTGTTACACTCAGGCTTCTTCAGTTTTTCACTGGCTTCCTCCCATCCAACACCTCCATTCTTTTCTGGGAATGAAGTGGCCTGCATCATTTCCAACACTGTTAAAAATGTGTTGAAAATTTATTATTTAATTAGTCTGAGAAATAACTGGCATCTGCATCCTCTGAGGATTTCTGCAAACATTGCACTATCTCACAACCACACTTATATTCTTGTCAGCCCTAGGTCAGAGGATGTTCTGGGATTCCTTTACTATTTCTTAGTGTCACTGGCCTAAGATTGCTCATTCCGGTGATGTTATTGATGTAGCCAATGCTGTAATGTGAATTTTGACATTTACTTCCTGACACCAACAGGTTTCATATTGGCGTTGGTCATTCTTTAGCTGCCCCAAGGTTGGAGAAGGTGAATGTAGAACTGGAAGCAGGAGACTTCGGTCTGTGCCTGACACCTAAGAGGGGTAGAGTAAGAGCAGACTCCACAAAGGGTCAATGCTGGAAGCCAAGGGAAAGAGGGAAGGGCAAATTGTGCAGGAGCAGGAATACTCCTGTCTGTTCCCTGACTCCTCTGCGGCACCAGAACCCAGGTCCGATGCATTTATCTGGCCCTGGCCACCTGGCCAAACTCTGCCTGAGGCAGGTACATCATACTGGGGCATCTGTGACTTGATACTAGTACCCAAACCATGTTACTCTCCTGCCTGACACCCTGTCTTGAAGGCCTGGCTGGACAAGAGCACTTCCCCCTCTGTCTTATCAGTAGTCATTCCTGCCTACTCTGGAGATACCCACAGTTTACAGGTGAATTCACTGGGCAGCAGCATCACACTGCAATTTGAGAACAGGGCAGCTCTCCAACCCTGTGTCCCTAACTGTTTGTGATTGCCAAGTGCTGCCAATGCAAATTACCAGAAACAGGTTGACTTTATTTAGAATTTATTAGCATTAAAGCTTACAGTTCTGAGGCTGTGAAAATGTCCAAATCAAGTGATCCTCAAAAATGCTGTCTTAAAACAGGTCAGCTGCTGCTGGACTCCTGCCAAGGAAAAATGTTGGGCCTGTCTGCCTCTCTTCTGTCTCCTCCAATCTCACTTTCTCCTTGAGCTCACCATTGGGCCATCAAACACAATTGCTCACACCTCTCCCTTAACCTCTGGCCTGGATGTCTTCCACTCCAAGCTGCTCCAAGACTCCAGACTCTGGCCTTTCCCTCAGCCTCTCTGGGTTTCTGGGTCTCTCCACAGTTGTAGGAGTTCCTGGAGCCCTGTTGCACATGGCAGGGTTAATATGGTAGCACTATTTCTCTGTGTGTCCCTATATGTAGTACTTCAGCACAATGATTGGGGTCCATCCTGGTACCTGAAATCTAATCAGAGGCCCTTAATTAAACTAAAGCAATCTAACAAAAAGTGACCTTATCAAAAGGTCCCTTATCTGACTGTAACCAAAATGTCCTATCTACAAAAGGTTTACACACACAGCAATTGTTTAGTAAGAGCATAATTTTCCAGTGTCCACAGAAGACTCAAACAAGGGCATTAACCCAGGGTACAGGGATCAAGTGGGTTCTCCTAAGTAAAGGAGAAATGGGAACTCATGAAGCAGTGGCTGTAGTTTGGGTGTGGACATCATTGGGCAAAATGTTGTGCTGACTACCGTTCTACTTGTCCCCAGAATGGTCCCAAGAAGAGGTCAATATATTGTGATTTCTCCACCAAATCTTTGATCCAAAATCAGGTGTGTAACTCAGAGAGGTGAGCCATTATTCCCATCCCCAGAGCCAGAGCTCACAGATTTTCCCTGGGGGTAGGGGCAGCAGGATGCAGGCAGGAAAACTGAAAGCCCCTAAATTCTTCTCCAAAGAATTGATTACATTTACAAAAGACAAGAGAAATTCAACCCTAAGGGTGCTCTCAAGAGCAATGGAGATCCTAGAGGGCCTGAGATTTAATTCATATCAATCCTTAAAGAAGAAGTGAAAGAAATACTCTTACAGACAAGTAAAAACTAATAAAGTTTGCTAGCAGCAACTCACTTTAAAAGAAATGCAAAAGAATATTCTTCAGGCAGAAAGAAAATAATCTCAGAAGGTTCAAGTTTCAGGGTGGGTTGAAGAACAATTTCTGTTAATTAAATTCATATATCTAAATGACTACTGAAAGGGTAAAATAATAATTATATCCATGGCCTAGGACATCAATAATGTGTTAAAACACACCATAAAACAACATATAGCATAAGATGGGTAAATGGATATGTAGTAGTTTATAACATTAAGAATTCCAAAATGAGATATGGGATTATGCTTCTAAACAGGTCTGGTAATCTGGGCATGATTAAGTTAAGATAAGCGCATTGACAGAGCCACAGTCGGTAGGGCATTGAGCCTTGCCCATTGGTCAGTGGGGTCTCAAACATAAAGAGACATGACAAAGGACAGATTTGGAGTATATTTCGAAGTTGGAGTTCTGATGAGCAAGGACAGAAGGCCCCAGTGAAAAGAGACAAGACATTCACCTGACAGTTCACAGCTGGCCTTGTGGAGAGAGGCAAAGCTTAGAAATCCTCATAGTCTACAGCTGACCTTGTGGAGGAACCAGAGGACCTGAACCCAGAGAGAAATGCAGCCCTGGGAAGGGAGGAACCAAACAAGTCTGAATACTGGCAAATGTCGGCAGCTCTCTTGCTCCAAGATGGGGTAACACACTTTGGTGAAGAAAGAAACATATGCTTTATGGCCTGGTAATTGTAAGTTTCTACCCCAAATAAATACACTTTATAAAGACCAACAGATTTCTGGTATTCTTCATCAGCACCCCTTTGGTTGATGAATACAGTATATAAAATATTTTAAAATACATTATTTGGACAGCCAACAACAAATAATAAGTGCAGATTTGGAAAGGCAAGCAAAAATGTTATAATTTCCTCAAGAAACTTTAAAGAATATTAAATAGTGCATGTCATCCAAACACTTAGAAGGAAAAAAATTGAACAAAAATAGTCAGTCCCAGACAAAGTATTTACGATTTCCTCAGGTATCATTTTGGCCCTTGTTCTGGGGCCACCTTACTCATGTATCTTTGGAAGCTGCACCTTTCTTATCCTACAGAAGCCTGAGGGTTCCTGGTTTGATTTATGGGGTGTTGTTTTGTTCCCATCATAATTCAAGTGCTGAATCACTTCCCCATTTCCTAGTTATAAAGTCACCAAAATGGATGTGATGCTCACTTGAAGCAAGAAGATCCATGAATGATAGAACAAATAAAAAGGAGATATTGTTGTGCTTCCCGAATTGGACACTTAGGTGATTGATATTGGATGTTTCCACTTTTCTAATGAATGAATTCAAAGTTATAAATTTAACACTAAGCAGTTCATTTGCTGCACACCACAAACTATGAAGAAGCCTAGGATATTAAGAAGCAGAAAGAACAAAGTAACCAAAGGCTTGTGAGTGAAGCTATATCCACGCCAGCAACTGTACAGATGGAAGATGAAGGCAGAGAATGTAAGAAAGTTGGGAAATTATTTTCTCTGACCACAAGCATTGTTTTCTCGAAATAACACTTCTATGAATGTAACTTCACTTTGAAGGAATTTGCATCATGCTTATATGAGCATGACTGAATCTATATAAGAAAAAAGAATGAAGATGATGAGTTATGCCAGTTTGCCTCACATGGTACTCCTCCCCATTAAGTGTAATGATTGTGAATGTTTCTTGGAAATTCAAACCCATGACATACTTGAGAATTAATCCTTCAGAGAAACCATTTGTGATTTCAAGAATTTGGAAATGCTAGAGTCACATCAAAGAAACGTACAGGAGGAAAGTACTGTGCATGTATGGAATATTGGAAATCATTCAGCCAGTCATTAAATCTCATTGAGAAAGAAATATTCATATATTAGTTATATTTTTATGAACATGTTAATACTTCCATCTGAAACAAAACCTCATGGAACATGAGGAAATTCAATCTAGAGAGAAACCATATGAGTGTCCTGAATGTAGTCTGCTTTTTACAGTCATTTTTTACTCCTCATTTTAAAAGCCATACAGGGAAACAAGCATAAAAATGTAATACATCTGGGAAAATTTTCAACATGACAGAAAACCTCCTTATTCATAAGAAAATTATTACTCAAGAGAAATCATATATATGTGGGAGACTTTTAATTTAAATGTCAAATCTCAGATAAAACAGATTTCTTACTGGACAGAACCCTATGCATGTAAGGTATGTGAAAAATCCTTTAGGTAAAAATCATATCTCACAGAACATGAAAAAACTCATAGTGGACAGAAAAAAATGAATGTAACCAATGCAGAGAAGACTTCAGCCAAAAGTAATAGTTCATTAAACAACAGAGCATTCATTCCGGAGAAAAACCCTATAGAGGCAAAGAATGTGGAAAAGCCTTCAAACAGAAGGAAAACCTCATTAATGATCTGAGAATATATACTGGACAGAAACCCTATGAATGTGATGGATGTGGGAAAGCTTTCATTCAGAAATCAAGCCTCATTACACACCAGAGAAACCAAACTGGATAGAAACCCTATATATGTAAGGAATGCAGGAAAGCCTTCAGTAGTAAATCAAGTCTCACTGAAAATGAGAAAATTCATAGAGAGGGAAACCCTATATGTATAAGGAATGTGCAATAGCATTCAGCCAGAAGCAGTATCTCATTAAACATTACAACATTCATACTGGAGAGAAACCCTGTGAACGGAATGAATGTGGAAAAGCAAAACAAATATACATGCAAGAAATTATCACAAGCATTTGAGTGAAAAAATCAAGACACAGAATGATGCATATACTATGCTACATTTTTGAAAGTTTGAATAAAACAATAACACAGTACTGATTGTGGATTCCTATGTGTATGTATTAAAGAACAAAAAGTAGTTTGGAACTTTTAAATGTAGAAGTCATGTCAGTAGAGATGGTGTTTAAAACCAAGAAGCTCCAGTGACCACCAAAAGCAGAATTTGGCACCAAGAGAGGGTTTCATCTCATTATCTTATACTTTACATATAATTCATTCCTTTGTATCCTGCTTAACCTGTGCAGCTAAGGTGGTTCAGTGGATGCATTTTGGTCTGGCATGTATGAGGTCCCTGGTTTGATTCGCAGTTCATCCTAAGAGAAGGGAATACACCAGGTTATTTTTTCAGTTCCTTTTTTGTTGTCCCAGGTTTGCTTCCTGGTGCCTCCTAAAGACAGGCAGACACAGAGAGCACACAATAATGGACACACAGCAGACAGCGAGTGCAAGCAACAAGGAGGGAGGAATAAATAAATAAGTCTTTAAAAAAATAAGTACTTTCATATTTTGAGTTTTTAACAAGAGAAATTTATTTATTTATTTATTTTAACGGAAGGTCCCGGGGATCAAACCCAGGTCCCTCCATAAGGGAGACGGATGCCAAACCATTTGCGCAATGTCCGTCCCAGAAATTTAATTTTAATGAATAAGTATGACTCTTAAATACACCAAAAATTTATTTATTACATTCTCATTTTGAGCAAGTATCACCTCTAAATATCGATCTATCTATATATTTTATATACATATCAATCACAGTGAAACAAAGGCATTTCATTAAATTGAAATTAATTTAAAATAATCTAAATCATCACTGGGTCATGAGAAATTGTCTAACATGGCAATTTTCTCAATTAAAAACAAGAGAAATTTAGAAGTCTATTTCAAAATATTTATTGACAAGCTTGCCTCGATTAAAGCCAGGAAATTAAAAAGCACAATAAATTTGGTTTTGTGAGTAACAGTTAAAATTAAAACAATGTAGTTGTAAATTTTTCAACATTTTCTACAACTATGCTGGCGCTATAGGTAAAATGAACCATTTAAAAATGAATAAAAGCGTTTGTTTAGAGGCCCGACTCTGCCCTTTCCCTTCAGGCCTGTCCTCATCATACCTGACTTGAAGGCTCCAATACTCTTCACCTCAGTGGTGTCCATGCTCCTCTCTTCTTCCAATCTGTCAGAACTGCCGACAGGCATGATACTGAATCCTTACAAAACCCTACAGCAGGCCAGGATTTCCAGGCAAACCACTAAATGAACATTACTCTGGTAAAGTAAATTTTGCAACACTGCTGCACGAGAAGGCAATAAACCACCCTCCTTATCAAAGAAAATGCTGTCAGAGGAGCCAGGACAAAGGCTCCTCCCCCACAGCCATGAAGAGAAAGCTTTTGACTGACCGTCCCCAGGGCCGCAGCAACCTCCTCCGTGGTCTCGTCAAAACCAAGGGTTGCACTCACATCCTGGAAGTGCCAGGACCCTGGAACCAAACCCCAGGCATTTGGGGGCGGGCGGCACCACCTGCAGGCCCGCCATGCACATGGCAGTGTGGGAAGAGCCAGGATCCCGGCATTCCCTGCTTCTCGCCCTCTGGATGAATCGCCGCGGCGATGTCCTGATTCCTCAGTACAGCGACCCAGCTGGGTGAAACAGCCCCACAGGACAGTCCCCAGGGAAGGTCTCGGGAAGGAAGGTCTGACAGAAGGAGCAGGATTGGGGCGCCTCTGCCCACATCCGGTCTCTGAAGCTGCAGGCTCCTATTCTCATCCACCCTTCTGTCAATCCCTGGGTGAAGCTCAGGATGCATCACAATGGGTTTCTCTGTGGTCCAATGGGATTCCCGCTGGAAGCCCTGGCTGCCTGAGTCCTCCCCTCCTCAATCCCACCCATCTTTGCCCCATGTGGGCAGCAGATGGTCACAGTGTGTTTCTGAATTAATGGGGTTCATTTGGGATCACCTGTCCTGGATCACACCACCAGGTGGAAGTGGAAATGACCAAAGTCAGTGTTTCCAGTCCAGGGATAAGAGAGCTGCAAATATGGCAGGAGCCCAACAGGGGACTGCCTAAGAAGGGGTGGTGGGAGGTTGAGGCCCCTCCTCCAGCATTTTTTCCTATGGAACCATCCCCCAAGGAATTCCTGCCAGGTGCTCACTGTGTGTGGGAGGGAAGGGGGCCCTTGACAACCTTCCATCTGAGCTCAGGGGTCAATGAGCCATGGTCTAGGTAAAGAAATACAGAAAGTAAACTGAAAAAAGCAACATTTCGGAAAGTTTTGTTTTATGTGCATGCTCCCTAAATTTAGACAGATTTACTGATCAAATATGCTAATGTTGCATCTACTAAGTATTTAAAATGAAAAAAAAATACGTTCACATTTAACTGAATTGCCATTATCGTGACATGTTGGATTTTTATGGCAATTTTAAGGAGTAAAATGTTTAGAGATAATTTCCAAAATCATTTTGGTAACTTAACTATGTAAGGTATATAGAATTGTTTTTATTAAGGGAAAAGAAAGTAATTTGTCCTATAATAAATAACTAGTTATTAAAATGAAGAAAATTTGGGACAAAACCTTTACAAGTATAAAGAGTACAGAAGGATGGAAGAAAAGTAATATTTTTGGTCAAAGTTGGATGATTTAATAGGACTATCAACAAAATTTTTAAGCCTTATCAAAAATCATAACAATGCAAAACTCAAATTTGGACATTGAAGATGCAGAGTAGGGAATGGGAGGCTGCTCTCCTCAAGAAATTGCAGAAGGGAAGCTGAAGGACTGTGGGGACACTTGGAAAGGGCAGCTAGAGAGGGGGAACACAGTTGGCTGGGGGAAAGGGAAGCTTGGGAGATAAGGCACACAAGCCAGCACACAGCCAGCTCAAAGAGAGAGGGAATCCATGGAAGTGATTTGCCTGGATGACCATCATTCAGTCAGCTCCAAGAGTAAGATTGTGAGTGGTGTTGAGAGTGCTGGAATATGATGGTTAGCAGGTTGGGGGGTTGGACTGGACTATTCATGGAACTGAGGGGGCGTTTGGAGAAATGAACAGGTGATCTCTGTGGATTTGTAGGTCTATGGTTGAAACTGCAAGTGTGGGAATGTTCTTTTGGCAAATATGGTGGGAGAGAGCCTCTGGTGCAGGATGTAAGTGATTGGGAGATAGGTGGGAAAGCATACAACTGGGGCATAATTTGATGGACTATGAATGTGCACATGTGGTTATGGGGTGTTATCTCAGTGGGTGGAGACCAACACAATAAACAACAATCTATTAAAATCCCATCCTGGAGAGTTCTGCTACATTCTCAAATAGAGGGGCAAGAATCTCTTGTGTACATAGGCAATGCCTAATAGAAGAAGGTAAACCAGTTGGCCAACTCCTCAATATTAATGCGATAACTATGGATGTTATTCTTGAAAACACGAAACTTAGTGGTTGCCATAGGATTCAAGGGGAGGGAGAGAGAAGAATAGGTGGAATATATGACATTTTTAGGGCATTCAAATTGTTTTGCATGATTTTGCAATGATGAATACAGGCCATTATACTTTTTGTCAAAACCTATAAAATTGTGCAGGGCAATCTGTAAACCATAACATAAACTATTGAACATGTTTAGCAGCAATGCTTCAATATTTGTTCAATTGGAACAAATGTACATACTCATGTAAAATGTTATTAATAGGGGAAAATGTGAGGGGGGAAAGAATATATTAGAATCCCCTATATTTTCAATATGTCTTTTCCGTAACCTAAAGCTTCTTTGAAAATAATGTGAAAAATTGTAAGAAGATACAGAAGAAATTGTAAACATACATATAAGATAACATATCTTATGGGATGAAAGACACAATGCAAGAAATATTTTTGGCTTCCTTTATTAGGAGGTTTTGGATTACAGAAAGTTACAACTATGGAAGGGAGTATCACTGGTGGAAGGTATCATTGTTGAGGGATATGTGGGGAAGGATGCATCTGGAGCATGTCTCTATGGAATATAAATGCGTTCATGTGGTCATCGGATGTTATCTGAGTGGGCAGAGACCCACATAGTAATAAAAAATATATAAAGTTCCCATCCTGGCGAGTACTGCTACATTCTCTAGTAGAGTGGCAAGAATCTCTACAGTACATGGGCAGTGCCTAGCAAAAGAGTACAAACCAATACACCAGGCCCTTGATATCAATGCTTGTACTACTGAAGCTTATACTTGTAAAATTGAATCTTAGTCTAGTGTGGCAGGTTGAGATTATTTCAGAATCCCCAAAAGATCATATTTGTAAATAAATCTGTTCCTCTGGATATGATACCCCTTTATTATATTAAATTCAGTTGAGGGGACTTTGATTAGATCACCTGTTAAAATCACTTTGAGGGCTTTTTTTTATTTGACTACTTCAGTAAGGTATGACTCAGGTTGAATCCGCAAACCCTTCTGGGTATGATATAAACAGACACTCAAGGAGACACATGGGAAGAGAGTGGGCTATGTCATTTTTTATCTTGAGGTGCTGAGGAGAGATGAGCCATTAACCTGATAGTTTGCAGCTGACATTGGGAAGCGACCAGAGCAGCTCAGACTGATACTGAAGGCCTGGAAAGAAATGAGACTTATGCCAGGAGAGAAAGAACTGGAAGCCCAGAGGGGAAGGAGGGACCAGACAGAGGGCAGCAAGCATCTTGTTTCACCACATGGCAACTGACTTTGGTGAGAAATCAACCATGAGTTGAACATTTTATGGCCTTGTAACTGTTAGCTTTTACTCCAAATAAATAACCTTTAAAACAGCCAACAGATTTCTGTTACTTTGCATTAGCACTCCATTGGCAGACTAATACCGCTAGTAATATATATTGCCTAAGAGTTATCTCCTGAAAACCAACTTGATACTCAATTATGGCCTCTCTCTAAACCAAACTTAACATACGAACTCACTGGTTTTCCCACAGTGTGGGACATGACTTCCAAAGATAGGCCTCTCTGGCACCACAAAAATGGATTATTAACAAGCACCAACTAACAATGCATTTGGAAAAAGACCTTGAACAAAAGGGGAAAATATTAAATACAAATGAGTTTTTATGGCTAATAGATTTCAAAGTGTGTCAGGAAGTCATTCCAGAGATTATGCTTATGCATGACTCCACAGGATCTCACGGACTGCCAGAGTAAATGATGCAAGGGTGCTCCCAAGGGCTCTAGAGACATCTGGACACTATAGGCAGGGCAGACAACCCAGGAAATCATCACCCTATTGGTGGGCCTTAACTTGGAATTAAGCTATCTCCCCAATACAATAGAGTTAGACTCATTTATAATTTCCCTATATATGGTTCTTCTGCCCCTTTTATTTGAACCTATAATTAGCACTATAGCCATTATATATATGTCCCAGAATCTAACATTTTCTGGCTGTTCATATGCCAGTTGAGCCCTGAATCTCATCAGAGTTGCAGGCAACACCTACACTTCAGTTCATCTGACTCACCCAAGACAACAAACAAAATGGTGATGATGGATAATACCCCTCCCAAAAGAACAGAGAGTATCTACAACTGCAAGCAACAGAGTTCCATCCATCTTCCCATGGGATCTAAGCTCCCTCTCAATCTGAAACAGAGTGTGCATCACTATTCCAAAATTTTCAAGATTGAGGAATGAACAAAGATAAGGGGAGAATGCAACTATGGATCAAAGTAGACTTATTATTTTAGTAATGGAAGAAATTGTAATATTGATATGAAAATTGTGGTCACCAGAGATTCTGAGGGGAGGAAGAGGAAGTAAAGGTGTAACATGGGGCATTTTGGGAACACTGGAATTGTTCTGCATGATATTGCAATTATGGATACAGGCCATTATACATTTTGTGAAAACCTTTATAATTGTACAGTACAAAGTGTAAACCATAATGTAAACTATAGACCATGGTTAGTAGAAATACTTAAATATTTGTTCACCAATTGTAGCAAATGTACCACACTAAAGATTTTATAAATAGAGAAATGTGAGAGATGGAGAGTATGGGGTATATGGGAATCCCCTATATTTTCAATGTAATATACCTTTTCTGTAATCTAAAATTTCTTTAAAAATAAAGAAAAAAGCTAAAATTTGATTCTCTCTCTGTTGAGTGCCAATATTTCTTAAATAATTAGTCCATTTTTAGTAAAAGATTCTAAAGTGTTTTTCTCCAGAATAATCAGTGTAAAAAATTTTAAAAGCCTGTGTTTTATCAAAAGAACTTCTTGTGCTTTATTAAGAAAAACAAGTTGTGTCACTATTTTTTATTACCCTTTCGCCCCTCCCTTCCCCCTGCTGTTTTTGCTGTCTGTGTCCATTCATTATGTGATCTTCTGTGTATGTTTCTTTTTCTGTCTTTTCTTCTCATTTTTCTCCTGTAGTCTTCACTGGGATTCCATCCTGGGGACCTTCAATGTGGGACAGAGATACCCCTCACTTGCACCACCTCAGATCCTGGTTTATGTCATGTCTCACCTTGACTCTCCCCTGTGTCTGTTTCTGTTGCATCATCATCTTGCTGCATTGCTCCCACAAGGGCCTGG
>JAQZBX010018939.1:0-15323 GCA_029593785.1 Cabassous unicinctus
GCTGTGTCCATTCGCTGCGTGTCTTCTCTGTGTCTGCTTATCTCCCCCTTGCTGTGAGGTCTTGCCGCATCAGCCCACGGCGCCGCGCGAGCCGGCCTGCCCTCACAAGGAGGCGCCGGGAAGCGAACCCGGGGCCTCTCATATGGTAAACGGGTGCTCTATCCATTGCGCCACACCCGCTTCCTGCTGTGAGGTTGCTACATCAGCCCACCGCACCGCTCAGGCCGGCGTGCCCTCACAAGGAGGCCTCGGGACGCAAATCCGGGCCTCCCATATGGTAAACGGGGGCTCCATCCACTGAGCCACACCCGCTTCCCTCAAATGTGTTTTGACCTCACCTATTGTGTCTTTCATTCCCATGAGCTCTGTTACTTTTCTGTTCAGGATTTCAAATTCTTCTTTGCATTCACTCAATGTCTTCTTGATGTTATTTATCTCTTTAACTATATTGTCTTTCAACTCATTGATTTGATTTTTGAAATTTGTGCTCATCTCGCTAATTAGTTCCCTCAAATTCTGCATCTCTTCTGGGACTTTGATGTATTCCTTTTCTTGGGCCATATCTTCTATTTTCTTAGTATGGCTCTTAATTTTTTGCTGATGTTTAGGTATCTGGTTAGGATGTAGTTTACTCAGATGCTCAATCTCTTCCTTGGTCTGCCAGGAGATGGCGCTCTTTGGCAGCTCTCAATTCAATGCCTGGTCGGAGTGTATTTGTTGTGACACAGATCAGATCAATGTGATAGAGCTTCCTGTCTGCAGGCTAAGAGCCTTGTAATTCAAACTTTCTGAGACAGTTCTCCAGTCTTCTTTGGCAGCCCCCTCCCTTTTCCCAGCTAGGAAATATTTCAACTCCCCTCTGAGTCCTCAACAATCAGTCCCTATTAGGAGAGGAGGAGACTGGGAGGTTTGTATATCTTTAGCCCCTTGCAGACTCCAAGGCAAACAATGGTGCAGCCCCACCCAGCCTGGAAGAGCTCTTGGGACACGGCAGACCAAACCTGCAAGTCAAAAGCCGAGTCAGCCCCAGGCTCTCTCTCCCCTCTCCTGTGAAGTCCTCAACAATTAGTCCAGGCTAAAAGAGAGGGAGATTGCAAGGGTCGGATTTCTCCAGTTCTTCGTAGGCTCCCAGGGCAAACCACCGTGTGGAAGGGTCCGTGGGGCTCCAAAGCCCAAATTTGTGGGTCAGAACCTGAGTCAGCCTTAGGCTGTGTCCCTCTCTCTCCCCGTTCCTGGAGTGATAGATCCCTGGAGTCCCCCTTTGTCTGTAGTCGCAGGCCCAGAGGCCTGAGAATTCTGAAGAGTGTGGAGGAGGGTGCCAGCAGCAGCAGCTGCTGCTGGTTCCAACTCATGGTTCTGTCGTCGCAATATCCCTTTTTTGTCCCTCTCTCCTCTGGGTTGTGTGCAGCCTTCGCCTGCTGTCCTAAACCCTAGAAGATCTTTTTTGGGGCTGTTTCAGCCTGTCCTCTAGCTATTTTTCTGGAGAAGAGATTCCCGTGACTTACTAGTCTGCCATCTTCCCGGAAGTCCACATTTTTTTAAAGGATTTATTTATTTATTTACTTTTACCCTTATTTAAAATGGGTAAAACATTTTTGCAGTTTCCGTGTCTATTCACTGGGCAACTCTCTGGGTCCATTTCCTGCCCTCTCTTCTCATCCTTCTCCTCCTGTCTTGACTGGGATTTGATCCTCGAAATCTCCGATGTGGGAGAAAGGCATCCCACCACCTGTGCCACCCTAGTTCCTGGTTTTTCAGTGCGTCTCGTCTTGGCTCTCCCTTGTGTCAGTCTCCTGTTACATCATCATCTTGTTGCGTGGCTCGTGGGGCCTGGCGGCCCACATGCCTTCTATATTTTTCTTTTTTTTTCCTTTTTACTGGGAGGTCCCAGGGATCGAACCCATGTCCCTCTATATGGGAGACGGACACCCAACCACCTGAGCCACCTCTGTCTCCCTGCTATATCTCTTAAGGTTGACCAAAGATACCCAAAGTTACAGTCTTTTCCCATACAGGATGGTCATATAATACATCAGGCTTAGTTCATCATCAGCATTCTAAAAACCAGATCTAGGGAGAAAAACTAGGTCTGGGGACACGTGCATGGTTTCTAATATAGCGCATGTTTAGCCTACCCTGATAATCACACAATCAGGACAGCGAGAATATTTGCATTGCTCTTCATTTTCAAAACCCAGGGCCACTTCCTTTAAGAGTTTTCTTGTCTCCCCATCCCCCCAACACTAGGTGGTGTCCATTCTCTGAGCTCCTATAACACCATAGGACTCAGGCAATGTATGTACCTTAGCATAATTGTAATTGTTCAGCTGTCTCTAGACTGAAAGCTGTCTGTGTGCATCCTGTTCATCATTAAATCTCAAGAACACAGTAGGTCTGCATTTGTTAAACATTTTAAACCTCTTGAGCTACGAGGAATAATATGTAAGAGGCAGAGAACTGAACAACTATTGGAGTTTAATCAGGGTATGATCTGAAGTCTAATGAACAAATTCTAGTGTGAAAGACTAGCTAAAAGGGTCTACCGATTTGGCTACTCTGCTCGGTGGCATTTCTACCCTGTAATTTACATATTGTACCTTATATGGTAGAAACCAAAAGTTACAATGATGAGCATTCAATTTTCATTGCCCTACTCTTTTCAATAATCAAAAGAGAAATAATCAGATTCTAATCCCAATTCTTCTTACAGCCACTGTGTGAGTTGGGGCCACTCTCGACTATTTAGATCTCATTTTCCTCTTCTATTTAATGAAAAGAACACTATACAATCTAAAGTCTCAAAAGTCCTTTGCTTGAAGGTACCTGGCACAAAATAGGTTTCCAAATATTTGAATGAATAAATGTTTCCATGCCCGCCTAACACACTCTGATATTAACCCTGTAGTTTGTTTTGTATATGGATGGAAATGACACCTGCATGACCTTCTTTGGCCTTTAAAGGACATGAAGAGGGCAAGGAGGAGAGCATGGTTACTTTGCTAATCAGGGTTGAGATTTCAGAGTAATTCTCCCTCTAGCTATTTATTTGACCACTTCTTCCAAGCATAATAAAGACTGGCAGGTGCCAGGATTGGTATTCTAGATGCAAGACTTCTGGTAATGGCATTTATCATGGTTTGGGGTTGGGTAAATGGGGCCAGATCAATAACCTCTATTCTTCTGCCCTTTCCTCGATCCCATTTTTTGTGCTTTATGCCTTTCTCAAATTCCAGGATAAAACAGAAGTGTATAAACCAAATAATGGGCAGATTTGAACATTGGATGAGTATTAAAGTACAATCCAACATGGATTGGGGACAGCTGGGGAAGTACCTGGAAAGGACGATGGAAATATCAGGACTTTGTAGCGTATACCTAAAAGCCAGACTATTTTGAGAAGTGTTTCAATGCATGTATGCCTTAGTTTGTCGAGACTTAAACAACAGGAATTTACCGGCTCACAGTTTGAAGGTTCAAAGTTCAAAGTCAAGGTGTCAAAAGGCCCCGCTTTCTCAGTAGTCTGTAGCGTTCTTGGTGATGGCTTGCTGGCAATCAGTCTCTGCCTCCATCCCTTTCTGCCTCCTCCCATGGCTTGTACTTCAAAATCCAAATTTCCTCTGCTTATAAAGATTCCGGTCATATTGGGTTAAGGCCCACCCTAATTCAGTTTGAGCTCATCTTAATAGGATCTTCAAAGATACTATTTACAAATGAGTTCACACCCATAGGACCAGGGGTTAGGTTTAGGACTTGAACATGTCTTTGTGGGGGACATGATTCAGTCTGCCACAGCATATGAGTCTCTTTCATATTAGCTTGCTCTTGTTGGGTTTGCATCTATTCCATAACTGTGTGTGCGCGCATGCATAGGTTTTTTATTTCTTTCTGGGTAATAAAGTACTTATTTTGAAGTCTATTTTAAACTTTATAAATAAATTGCTTTAGTAAATCTATGTTCAAGTTTGATTTTGTTGACTGTTTTAGCCATAGATTTTTGTCATGCACTCTGGAATTTTCTTTCTAGCGCCTCCCCCCTTTTTTTAAATAATAATAGCAGTTAACATTTATTGAATACTTAATATTGCTAAGCACTCTATGGCATGAAGTTTACAACTATGCAATCCTTGAAATAGCCCTATAATGTAGATTACTATTATTATCCCATTCTACAGAGAAGAAAACAGACACAGAGAGACCAAGTAGCCCTGCCCAAGTCACACAGGGCAGTTGGTAAAAGTTGGCTCCCAGCCACTACACAAACCTGCCTCTCACTGCCAATATTTAATGTCCAGTGTGGATTATCTCTATTTAATCCTGATAAAACACTGTAAGGAAGGGTTTATTTAAAACCACTATTTTACAGATTAGGAGATTGAGAAATAACCAGTTTAAGTAACTTGCCCAAAGCCACTGACCAGCAAGTGGCCGGGCCAGGATTTGAACTCAAGCATGTCTGAGCAAAGAAAAAGCCCTGTCTCTTAACCACTAGACTATATTGTCACCTTCCACACAGCAAAAGACAAACAGTGGTGGCTGAAGCAATGTAAGGGGGCAAGGGCAAAGCAAGGTGGTGGCTAGAGGGCTCAGAGAGGCAAACTGTTCACTTAAACCCAGGAGGCACGCCCCAGGGGCAGGCTAGCTGTGTGTAGGAAGGAGAGGCTGGTGAACCCTGCTTTCAAAGGATTAAACAGAAAAGATTGAACACATTTACCATTTAGGACGAAGCCACAGCTTCCTGTAAGGATGCTGTAACATTCTGAAAACTCTGTAACCTTTCTCCCCCGCTGATCGGGTTATTTGAACGCCCCCTAGTGATTACCTAGGACCTGCGTCACGCGGACGGTCAGTGTCTCGCCTCTAGGGGAGCTGGCTTGTGGGGTGGGGGTGAGCTCGAGCCACTGGAGGAGGAGTGGCCAGAGGCCGTGCTGAAGAGGCATAGAAGGCAGCACCGCAGGAAGGCAGAGCATGCGCAGCCTCGTTTTTTCCTGGGAGGTGTGATTGTCTTCTCTCAGCGGTGCACACCCTTCCTATACAGAAATTTTGCACAGTGGTTGTTTCCACCTGGCCCCTGAACCCCAGCCCTGATCTCACAGGTTCAGCCACTAACTAGTACAGCAGGCTTCTCAGTCAGATTCCGACTGCCTGGGTCTGCGTCCCACCCCCAGCCTTCCGGGTCCCACACCTTCTCATAAGCCAGAGGTTCTCAAACTCCATTGCACACTGGAATCTCTTGGGAAGCTTTAAAAGGCATCAAAGCCTGGGTCCAACGCCCAGAGTGCCTGATTTAACTGATCTGCGGTGCAGCCTAGGAATCTGGATGTTGTTAAGCTCTCAGGCAATCCACTGTGCAGCCAAGTCCCAACTCCAGCTAGCTTAAGCAAAAAGCGGAGAGTTTTTACAATGCCAGAGGGGTGTTTCCTTGAATTTGAGGACAGAAATGCCTGTGGAAAACACTAAGGTGCCACCAGAACTTCTTTGTCTCTTGATCTGCTGCTTTTCTCCATGTTAGGCTTCACTTATTTTTCTTCACAGACCAGCTTTCTCTGCTAAACCATTCCCATGATGAAGAGTGGCTATCCCACAGTGCTATTCAGATTAAGCAGCGAAATCCCAAATCCATATACTTAGGATAATCTGATTGGGTTGCCCTCCTCCATCAAAACTGAGCAGGGTCACATTTAAAAAAAAATTCCAGGGGTTCATTTGTACTTGGGAGTGAGGACTGCTGATGCAGTGTAACCATCCCAGGAAGTTGTGTTTTACATTTTGGAAGACGGTCTTTAAACTTACTCTTAAGCAGACTCCCTCCATGGAAAGCCTGCCAAGCAAGGGCTGGATCCAAGCAACATCTCCAGATCCAGTCTGTCTTAGCACTGCTGCTCCTTTTGCCTCTTAAAACAAAGTTCCTGAAGTGTGACTTGATGGCAGGACTCCCCATGGTATTTGGAAAGTTCTGGAAGGCCACTTTTCTAGTCCCTTTTAATGAGGATTCTCAGATAATATCATCATAGCTGACTGTAGTCTTGACTAACAGAACTTACTGTGAACAGTAAGTCGAAAACCTGGAGTTGAAAACCTATTCATGCCTCTGGTAAAGCATTCTCAGAAAGAGTGTTTGCATCTCCAGGGCCCAGCATGGCATCTCTCGGTGATGCTTGCTGGGCTTAGTTGAATGGGACCAAGAGTCATGACTGCTAGGTCCATCGCGTGTTTATATTTCGACAGCGAGAGGTTCTAATCATACTATTCCTGATGTTGTCTTCTAGCATGTTCCTTAGAGTGATTTGACAGCTCAGACTTCAATCAGGCATATTAAGATGTGGAGATAATAAATTGTCTCCTCAGACGATTATAATGTGTAAGATATTTTCCTTTCTAGAAACTGTTACTTCATGCTCACCTAGTTCCTCATTTTTTCAATCAGTTTCCCTAAACTAGAATTTATTTGAGAATAACTTCCCAAGTGTAGTTCCCTAGATATTATCCTCTTATTCAGCAGTTTTCCCCTCTAAAAAAATAAAATTAAAACTGTGGGAAATTTGGACAGCATCTGTCTGAACTAACAGGAAGCCCCCCAAGGCAGTAGGGGGTGGTATACACTTAGATCATTGTTGCTCAAATAAGTTTTGGGAAATATATTCAGGAAGTTCTTTTGGACCCAGTTAGTAGAAGGTGGACAATGGTGGTGTGAGATTGGTTATAGCTTGATATTAACGGTGTCTTCTGGCTGAACATAAACATTCTCACAAACTACCAACATCAGACAGGGTTACCATGAGACCACTAAAAAAGTGAAGCTAAAAACAGGATCACTCTGTAATCTTGTATGAGAACAAACAAAAGCGAGATCACTGTGCAAATCACCAACATATCAAACATCCTCTTCTGCTGGCTAATGTGAGTGACTTTGGCTTTTTTAGCAATTATAGCTTTAACTTTGCTCTAGCCTTCCCTCCTCCTGGATAAAACTCACGAAGAGTCACAGATTCACAGACGTATCCCCACCTGCTGACAGCATCCAGTCCAGAGCAAAGCACCACTTCTTTGGCCCTTCATCTAAACCACCTAATACAAGAACAAATCCCATAATAAGGCCTTTCTAACTCCGCCTTACCAAGATGACCCACAGCTCCTGCAGTGTGTGCTCCAGTGTCGCAATGAGCAATAAACCCACCTTATTCAACTACAGGTGTGTCCCTGGTGGTCTCTGACTGGAGCGCATTGGGGTTGACTGGTAAAGAGATAAAATGGAAACATAAAGAAAACAGGTTTTAGAGTAAAGTGGGGGGCAAAGCAAGAGGAAGAAAAGGTAAATTAGTACAACAAAAAGGTATCACATGATTCCTAACTCAGTGTAACTCCAAGCAAAATAGTGAAGGATTGTCTGAATGACCAAAATATTGCTGTAACATTGATTTTCCAGATCTGTCATCTCATTCTTTTTCAAACTACTTTAAAAAGGATGAAAAAAAAGGCAGATTGGCTGTGGCAAATTAAAATGAGTGACCTGACTTGCTTTGGGCATTCTATGCATCCCTAGACTGCCTCCTACTGGTCCAAGGCAGGTATGCCTAATTCTTTCATGACCAGAGGACACTAAACTAAACTTAGTATTGCTTCAGGGAAGAGATTATGATTTCAGTCTAGTTTGCCACATCACAGATACCACCAGAAGTTCTTAACCAGGGGTCCATGAGTTTGAATTGAAATTCAGAAAAACATTATTCTTGTGGGGACGTGTTGGTGCAGTTTGATATATTTATTAAATAATACACAGTATAATGTGGACTTAGTAAGGGTTCCGTGGAACAAAAAAGGTTAAGAACCCCTGCCTTACCAATATTTCTTCCCATTAATTGATTTAATTTAGAAAAATATCACTTTACATTGTCTTCAGGGTCCTTGCCTCCAAGCTTTATGTATAATTTTCATCATAACTGAGCGTTTACTATGTGCCAAGACTGTATTATGTAATTCACTTGCATTATCTCATTTAATCCTCAAAAAAACCTATATGTGAGGTACTAATAGCCCCATCTTATAGATGAAGGGATTGAGGCTCTGGGCAGTTATGTCACTTGTCCCAGGTCACTCAGCTAAGAAGTGCTGAAGTCAGGGTTCAAATTCTGGTCTCTGTGACAGCAAAACTCCTGTGCTACACCAGGCCGTCTCATATAGTTATGCTGGTAGGCGCACGGAGAATATCCATTCACAGATCGCCTTGCTTAGATTGAAGGATGAGTTAGAGTGAAACCGGCTACCCTTTTGAGCTGCAGACTTAGGCAATGGCTTTACTCTGGTGTAATTCTGAAAGCTCTCAACAGTGACCACTTCTCATATTTTCTAGACCTTTAGAACTTGCTTTGCAAACTATGATCCCTAACTAGCAGCAGCAGCGCGTGGGAACTTGTTAGAAATGCAGATCTCAGGCCCACCCACGACCTACTGAATAAGGATCTTCATTTTGCGACCCCTTCGTGATTTCCGTGCACAACGGCTTTGAGAAGCACTCTTTGATTAATTCTGATGGTTTGGTTTCAGTTAGTTGCAGAATCTGTTCTCCTTGCCCCATTCTTCCTTCCCACTACCACCAAAAAACTTTCTTGAGGCTTGTAAGAGAAATCGGCCGTCTTTATTGAAGTAGGCTGGCGTGTGAGCTGCAGAGGGGGAGTGAGTGAACCCTGCAATTCTCGCCCTGTTCCCTGAATTCATTGTTCCTTCGGGAGGAGGGTGGTGGGGGCTGGCACCCTTTTGGCAGAGGGCATCAGAGTGGAGAAAGGAAAAGCAATTCTCCTTTCACCTGCCTCCACGCGCCCCAGGCAGAGAGCTCCGTAATGTCTGGCTTCTTCTAATGAGACCTCCAGACCCCGCCAATGCATTTGAAGATTCAAACGCAACAGGAACGAATCTGTTAGGCTGCTCTTCTGGTGCCCCTGGAACCACGAGCATGTTCTTTTGGGGGCTGAGTGTTCTGGGGGACAGTGGGGAGCCCCAAGAGCATCCTTCCTCTGTGGAAACCGGGATTGGGTTGGAAGACAGGCCTTCGTGCTTGGCACCTGTCTATCCTTAGTGCTGAGTCATGGAAATTGTTTCCCTTCATGGCACCTATTTCGTAGGTGACTCCACATCACCACAGGAAAGTGAGAGAAGGGAGGTACGGGCTGCCTGCTGGGGAACACGCTTTCCCCAGCTTCGCTGTTGCCGTGGTCTGCAAATGGGGCCGAGAGGGATGGCGATTCTCAGCTGCCCCCTGCTGTTCAGCCTGAGTTTTAGTCTTTACTTTGGTTTGCAAAACTGGAAAATTCTTTTTCCTTTTCTTTTTTTCAAAAAAAAAGAATTCTTAGTATGTACCAGCTGCTCCTAAAGGCCACAACCCATGTGTGTCCAGTTAGTATCTATGGAGACCCACAGCGTGTGGGGCAAGGCGGGGGCGGGGGTCTCTCACCTGGACTGCCACTCCATCTCCCCTCTCACCTGAAAGCCAGCCCCCACACCTGGCCCCTTTCAGTTTATTCTCAACAAGCAGCCAGAGGGAGCCTTTAAAAACTGCAGTCGGTTGTATATGTGTGTACACACACATACATATTTATCCTTCCCTCAAATTGCTTACAAAACAGATGGAATGAGATGGAACATAAGAAGCCATCTTAAGTCAGATATGGAATCTGTAGCTCAGGGTAGTGGCACCCAAACCAAAGCAGGGAGCAGTGTGGGGCACGGCAGGAAAAGCCGTGTGCAGTGCAGCAGTCTTGGGTGCAGTCCTGGAGGGCACCTCAGGCAAGTGGAGCTCCATGAGAAATGAAGAGGAGACTTAGGGGAGAATCACCTACAGGTGGCGATGCAGTAAAGGCGCTGGGGGAGAAGGAACCCTCGCAGCCCGGTACTCACCTAATTCACCTGTGGTGTGGGTCGGTGGTGAGAATGCTGCACCGAGTCAGAACAGGTAAGCTTGGCTCCTAACTCTGTAGCCGACCTTGGGCAAGTTGCTGTCAAAGTTAATCCTTCACAAAATAGAGACAGTGCCTCCTTCCCCGGACTAGCGTCACCCGTGTGTGGCTGTCAGTGGCTAGCCCTTGCTGAGCTCTTACTCTGTGATTTTCATGCCACACGTGCTTACTGCCACTGCCAGGAGCTGCTCCAGGCACATCAGAGAAGAAAAAGAGCAAAAGCCCGGCTTGTGTGCATATTTGCATTCTAGCAGAAGCAGGCAGACCATAAACAAATGTGATAAATAAGGAAACTATATGAATTATGTATTATGTTAGAAGGTGTTAGGTGCTGTGGACAAAAAAAAAAACCCGGGATAACAGGGTGCAATGTTTAAAAGGATGGTCAAGGGAAGCCTCATGGAGAAGGTGGCATTTAAGGAAACACAAAGGAGGTGAGGGACAATGGGGCTATGGGAGAACAGTTTGCCAGCTGAGGGAACAAGGTGGAGCATGTCCAGTGTCTCCAGGAACAGTAAGGAGCCCAGCTTAGCTGAGTCAGAGGGAATGAGGGGACAGGGGTGGGAGACGAGGGCAGAGAGGGAAGGGGGCAGCTGTATTTCCTGTTTGGCCTTGCAAGCCATGGGAAGGACTTTGGCTTTTATTCTGAGACAGGGAATTGTCAAAAGATTCTGAGCAGAGAAGTGCCATGAACTGGCTGCTGAATTGAGAATAAACTGAAAGGGGCAAAGCATGGAAGCAGGTTTCCAGGTGAGAGAAGAGGTTGCCTCTGATCAGGGGGCTGGCAGTGAAGCGGAGAGAAGTAGTTGGATTCTAGGTACATTTGAAGGTAGAGCCAACAGGTTTTCCTGATGGACTGAAAGCAGGAGACAAGAGAGTGAAAGGCCTTACTTGCAGTATGGCCCTGCTCTCTAAGGGGGCTGCATTTGATCTCATTTAATATTCTTAAAGAGGCCTCTGAGGTTAGTGCAATCCTCATCCCTATATTACAGATGAGAAAACTGAGGCACAAAGGAGTGAAGTAACCTGTCCAAGATCCAACAACTAGTGAGAGAAAAACTGAAGCACCTGGCTTCATCGTGCCCCTGTGCTCTGGCATTCTGAGGGTGCCCACACTGCGAGAGGCAGCACTCAGTCAGGGTTTGTTCCCAACAAAAGGAGAAAGTGACTGGAGTAGTCTTTGATTAGAAATAGGAGCCACAGTTGTGATCTAGGAAATCCGAATTTCCAGCTGCCTTCTCAGTTATAGGTCCACGTATAAACTTCCAGTCCCTAAAATCTCCCAAGGCATAACCACTGGGAAGAACAAGCTCTCACTATTCTCTCTCAGCTCACCTTCTTAATTCTGTTATTTGCCTGACATGTTTCCTCACAAAGGACTTGAGGACACCCCCAACCCCTTCCTACCTTTTGAGTTGAGAAAGAGGCTTCCCTCATCTTGAACCTGAAGGACCCAGGTTCACTAAGCCAGTCCCGAGTGAACTGTGCTTCGTGTCAGGGAATAGTATTGAGTAGTGGTTGAAATGCAGATTTAGAATCCAAGATTTGTATTTAAGTCCCTATTTCACGTCTTAGGAGCTGAGTGATAATGGACAAATTATTAAAATTCGGAGCCTCAGAGGTGTGGCAGGTGACCAAGCACCCCAGTTTGTCTGGGAATGAAGGGGTCCTGAGGACACAAGACTTTAAGACCAGGACTAGTTGGTCCCCCTGATTTAATGAGATGATGCTTATAAAATGCGTGGGCCTGGAAGAGTGCATGGCAAGTAATAAGTGCTCTAGAGATGCACATGTTTAATTCCTTCAACAACACATTTATTCAGCACCTACTGTCTGCTGACTGGTGTTTAATATATCAGTCAAAATAGATTAGCCCTGCCCTCGTGGAATTTACGGATGTACATTGAGTGCCCAGACCAAATCACTGGAGTCCAGTGCTCACTGGGTTAGTAGTGGTGGCCTTGAATGAGGACAAGGTCAGGCAGGGCCGAGCCCTGCAAAGGCGACCCTTAGGCACACCTCCTCAGCTGTGCCCTTAGCAGAAGCTGCTAAATGCAGCGGTAACCTCAGACGCTTCCTGTTTCTAAAAAGTGCGAGCCTGCGAAGCTGAATAGCACTAGGGCCTGGTCAAATGACCACAGGTGTTTTGCCAAATGTGGCTCTGGGCAAGCCCAGCTGCTCCTGAACTTTTCTTTTGACTAAGTGAGGTCAGGGCAAACTGCTCATTTGGCAATGCCCCTGCTTGGCCACTAGATGGCAGAGGAGTACGTCCCTGGGAAGGTGGTGTGCTGACAAAAGGCTTGTGTAAATGTCAGAAATTGTCAGGAATTTCTTGTGTGCACACATGAGAAGGCCTTGTTAGATCCTGATTATTTATATTTCCAGAAGTTTAAATCTTGGGGCTAGAAATGGTGGCCTGACTTCTTTTCTCTCTGGGTCTCAGATACAAATTCCAGCAGGGGTTGCTGGTTCCTAAGGTTGACAAAAGGCAGCATGCCGAAGCAACTGGTTTTACCTGAGTTGGGAGAAAGGAGGGAAAGGGCAGAAAACACTATAAAGCATACTATAAAACATTATATACATATATATAAATATAAAATAACATTTATGTAAACAAATGCACATATATGCATATGTATTTATATATCATTTTACAAATATTTGTATTGTGAAAAATTTGATTTTTACCCACAAAAAAAAAAAAAAAAAAAAACATTATAAAGCACTTCCTACATGCCAGGGTTTGCATAATTTTATATATATCCTCATTCGTTCATTCAACAAATGTTTATTAAGCAGCTACTATTGTTGTAGCTCAGAAAAACTAATGAATGTTTAATATAATGTCATATAAGTGCCATGAAGAAAAAATAAACAGAGTAAAAGGATAGAGTGATAGAGGCTGGTAATCTAGATGGCCAGGGAGGGCCTCTCTGAAGAGATGACATCTGAGCAAAGACCTGAAAGGAGGAAGAGAGCAAGACATGCAAATAGCTGGAGGAAGAATATTCTAGAAGGGGTCTTAACATGGGCAGATGCTGGAAGTTGGGAATACGGTTGGTGTGTTTGAGGGACAGCAGAAGCCTCTGACTGGAATTCAGTGAGCGAGGGATGAGGTCGATGATGCTGGTAAGGCAGGGCCTTGTGGGCCACGATAAGGACACTGGTTTTATCCTATGGCAATGGGAAGCTTTTAGGACCACGACTCCCAACCTTGGCTGCTCATTAGAATTATCCTCAGTAATTAAAAACAACCGATGCCTGGGCCTCACCTGGGGCCACTTGAATCAGAACCTCTGGAGTTATGACCTGGGCATCCTGTTTGTTTTCTAAGTGCTCCCAGGGATTCTAATAAGCAGCCAAGGTAGAAAACCACAGCGTTTGGGATTGTGAGAAGACACCGGAAACCAGAGAAGGCCACAGGAAGAACCTAGAAGTCAGCAAAAACCAGAAGAGCCGGCAGAGAAAGGTGAGAACATCGCCATGAGATGAGGCAGGGATTCAAGCCGAGGACCCCCAAGGATTTCAGCAAGTCAACAAGAGAACGCTCCCAACCCCGGGAGGGAGCAAGGCTTCCAGCCTCCAAAACCGCAAGACAATAAATAAATTCCCATTGCTCAAGCCAAAACCAGTTCATGGTATTCGTGGGAGCAGCTCAGGCCAACTAAGACAGGGGGTCTCCTAGGGAGTATCCTTATGGGTACTTGGAACCCCCGGCACAGACACACACTGTGTTGAGAGCACTTTCTCCAGCAAGGTATGCTGGCCAAGGCCTCAGGAGGTATCAGCACATCTGCACAGAGCAACCAGGAATAGTACATGCAAATCTGCTTGGAGCCCATTTTGATGCAAAATTAAGTGTGATGGGATTCTTTCACAGGCTGGGATGAAAGTAAATTTTCACCATGATCCCTGTTTCTCCCAACGGGTAGGAATATTCCCTCCATTGGCTGGAATTCCCTCCATGAGTTCTGCAGAACCCTGCAAGCCGCCCCCTCACTTTTCTGGCTATTCCCCCTCCCATCTTCCCACCAGCTCCCCCAGTCACTGAGCAGCATCAGCCCTGGACCCAGGAAGCTTCTGATGTTGTTTCCTACTTTCAGGCTGAAGGTCGAAATCCACGTGGACAAAAATCAAATTTCATTTGGGTGTGACTTTTAATAGAGATGAAAGTACATGTGAAGCCTTTTGGTTGGCCTCTGAACATTTTATCTCCTTGCAATAATAATAAAGAAGCCCAAAGGGTGGCAGACCCTAAAACAATGTGGTATTGGCAGTAGAGATAGCAAAAGAGTTCTGTCTTAACCCTTTCTTTGTTCTTCCCCATAGCGCCTAATGAGGTGCAAAAAGCACAATAGTGGTGGTGGTAGGTTTTCAGATCTCATTCCCTTAATAGCTTCGTAGGATTGTTTGCAGATTGACTGGTCACCTATGACCTCAAGTTTTGTTTTATAAGGTGGAGTCACAGTTATCATTTACCACTAAAACTTTGAAAAAAACCTTCTACTCCCACCTGAACAGAAATGCTCATCCAAACCTAATACATCTTTTGAATACTATGCCTGAATGTTGCATATTTTTAAAAATTGGGTTTTTAAAAAAAAATTCAGTACATGCACAAAGCGAAACAGGTCAATGATCTCTACAAGACTTGCTTTGAAAAATAGCATTCTTCCACCCTCTACCCTCCATCCTCCACTTACTCCCTAGAGCCACCACTTTGAATTGTTTCATTTGATTGGTTATCTCTAAATAGCATGTTTATATAACTACTTGTTGGTTTTCCAAGAGAAACTTAATATATTAACTTCCTACTACAGAATATGAGAATCTGGCTCTTTTACACATACCGTGCTATCCACACTACCTGCAAACACACATTTTCCATGCCTCCTCCCTGCCCACAATACAGTTATATAGTGGGTTGTTTTAAAATATATATTTTTTATTACAGAAGTTGTGCGCTTACAAAACAATCATGCATAATGGGCAGAATTCTCATACATCACCCCTCCACCGACACCATACATTGTTGTGGAACATTTGTTACAGATTATGAAAGAACATCATCAGACTATTACCACTAACTATGGTCCATAGCTTACATTTGGTATATTTTTTCCATATACCCCCTATTATTAACACCATGTATTAGTATTTTACACTTGTTATACTTCATGAGAGAATACTCTCATACTTGTGCTGTTAACCACAGTCCATCTTCCACTATATGGTTCACTGTGTTATGCAGCCCTATGCCTCGTACAATCTATCCAAAGTGTACACTCAGTGTATAGTGGTTTTGAAGCAGGCTAGTTTAGGGAATGGGAAGACAAATCTAAAACCTGGCAGAAAAACATGGCCATGAAACACGTG
>JAQZBX010018939.1:15423-34267 GCA_029593785.1 Cabassous unicinctus
CCCCCCCCCCCCCCCGAACATTAGCAAGAGGAGGAATAATTAATGGGTTAAAAAGTAGCCACACCAGCAAAAATCTCTCTCTCTGCTTGGACCAGCCCGCTAGTACACCCAGAGACCTGTAATCTGTTATTGTCTCCCATTTCTCTTCTCTTCTCTCATTTCCTTAATAAGCTACTGGCCTAACTAAACTGGCATGTTCTTACATTCTTTTATGTAACAGCCAAGAACCTAGAGGAAATCTGGTACAGTGTTAGTTAGATTAATATTTGCTGTTATATCATTATAATTGGGTAAATGTTATGTTTTACATAAGCCACGTAGAACAATATGAGTTTTTTCTTCCTTGCACAATGCCATAGTTTGACCTGGAGTTGATCATTCTTATTAAAATTTGTGTACTTTTCTACATACTTTTACTAATTCAATTCCCAAATCTCCCTCGATGGTATAAATTTCAATATAATCAAATATGATGGGTTTTATCAATTTCATCATCCTGCAGAAGTTTCTCCAATCTAGAGGGCTGGTGTACAACTGACTTCTGGAAAAATCTTTTCAAAACTGTCTTGGGGGACCCCTTCACCTCCCTACTTTACCTCCTGTATCTTTTGTCTTCTTTATTTATTCCTTTGGGGAGGAGCACTTCCCTGTAGCAGCTTCCTGAGTAATGGAACTTGGGAAATACATTTTTTCTAGAGCTTGTATGTCTGGTATATTTTTATTCTACCCTCCCGTTTGTTTGACATTTGGCTTGGAATAGAATTCTATTTGGAAGCCATTTTCCCTTGGTGTTTTTTAAAGCATCATTTCATTATTTTTCAGTTTTCATGTTACTATTGAGAAGTCCAAACCATTCTAATTATTAATCTGTTGTATTAAAATGTTTTTCTTTCTAGAAGTTTGCAAGGATCATCTTTTGGTTTCTAGAGATTACACGGTGATATATCTTGGTGTGGGTTCATTTTATCGATTGTGTTCCATGGGCTCTTTCAATCTGGAAACTCAGGTCCTTTAATTCCAGAACATTTTCATGAAATTTTTTCCACCCTTCCATATTCTCTTCTCGCTCTAGAATTCATAATATTTAGGTGTTGGAACTCCTTCACTGATTTCTTAATTTTCTTAGCCTTTCTCACCTACTTTTTTTTCCCTTTTCATTCTTTTTTTGGAGATTTGCTTAACTTTTTTCCCAAATCTTCTCATGCATTTTTTTTCATTTCTGCCATTATGTTTTTAATCCAAACAGTATTTTAACTTTCCAAATTATTTATTATAGTGTTCAGCTTGTATTTTTTGATTGCCTCTTTATAACTTTTAGGCTGTTAATATAGGGTTTTTTGGTTTTGTTTTCTTCCCCTTATATAGCCTTTGTTTACTCCAAGTTGTTTTTTTTTCTAATTTGCTTCTTTCTCAGTATGTTCTTCAAATAGCAGATTTCCTGAAATGTGTTTTGCTTCTTGGCTGTCTGCTCACAGTTGTGAATAGGGGATCTGAAAAGCTGGAAGGAAGCTCCATGCGTCTGACTATGGTCTTCATTATAAGGAAATCTGGTAACGCCATTTTACTGCAGAAACCCAGAAGCAGCATCCTGGGATTGTTTTTCCCCTCAGCTGACTGAGTTCCTGGGAGATGTTTTCACTCTCCTGACTAGAGGGTAAAGACCTGAGACTCTGAGAGCTAAGTGGAAAGATGGATTTTAGCGTTCAGTGAGCAAACTTTCATTGAACCCTTTTGTTGTCATCTAGCACCTCCCCCTCAAGTGTGCCAGCTGTCTCCTTAGGGGTGATTCTTGGTTTTACCCTCTTCAGGAACTAATCCACCTGTTTACTGAGGGGGTGGGGAATGGGAAGGAAGAGGGATTTAAAGACCTAATTCCTACTGGTTGCTCACCTATACCTCTCCTTCCTAAAGTACCTGGTGCTGCCAATTCCTGAGGTGTATGTGTGTGTTGTGTGGGTTTGTAATTTGAAATTTGAGTTGTTTTATAGCTTTCCCCAATGCTAGCTTTGGATTTAGCTTTCTGAAATCTGCTAAGTTACTTACCCCTCATCTAGCTGCTTTTCAGCTTCCAAAATGGCCAATATTATCTTCTCTCTAATTCTTCATATTTGTGGGTTCATAGATTTTTAAAAAATCTTTCACCTTCTCATTTTAGTGAGTTTAAGGGGGAGGGGCATTGTTTGAGGTAGATGGAAATCAAGTAGGAGAGCAACTTGAAGAAGGTAAGATAGGAAGAATGACTAGTGGAGGGAGATTGAGGGGCAAGAGAACCTGGGGAAGAGACACTGTAGCAGGCAGGCCCTCAGCCAAAAAAATAACACTCAAATGGGGTAAACAAGAAAAGTCTAATAAAGGAACCATAAACAAGAGTGTGGGCAAGGGTGGTGGAAACAAACACGTGATAAAATTAAGCACTCCGGATCTAGTATCTGGTACGCTAAACCACCAAAAGATTATGGAAATGACTCAAAGGAGGGGGTAGTAAAGTGGGGCACAAGGTTGGGGCCAGAGTGTGTGCTGGGCCGGGAAACCATGCCTCAGATCCCACCTGCTTCTCTCTAAGGCTCACACAGGCCGTGCCTGGGTTTTGTTCCTGTCTCTGGAAAGCTTACTACACTGAGCGACTTATTCTTAACAACTCAGCACTCCCCTTGCATTTTAGATGTGGGCTTAAATTAAAAAATCATTCCAGCATATTATTATGAAAATTATTCAGACACTTTTATTAAGGCCTAAAAGGCAGGGCTTTTAATATTCAAATGAAATACTGAGAATTTAAAAATAAACCGTAGAATAAAGCAAATAACCAAATTTCAGTTAAAAACTGTGAAGAGTGCTGTGCTTTCTATCCGTGTTAATCTGTGAACCAAACATTTCCAAGGACAGAGGACTCAGAATTACCATAATAGTTCTGAAACAGAACAAAATCATCAATTACTATCCTTTTTTGTGTAGGTAAGGCTTTCAATTCTCATTAAATTGTAAAAATGATTAAGGAGTGACATCCATGAGAAATGTAAAATGTTTTCAATTAAAAGATAAATTTGTGGGAGAGGATTTTATTTATAGATGATAATGACCATATTAGTCAAATTAATGAATCTGTGTTCAATAGGTGTCCAATAAATCATATTTCCATATTGTAAAAATTATTCAGAACTTCCTCACCATACTGTTACATATTTAAATGGTTAGAACTGGGATTTTTATGTCCAAATTGAAATAAGAGACCACTATTACAAAACAGACACAATTGAAATAATGACAATTGCTACCATTTATTCAGTTCTTATCATGCCTGACTCCACATGCATTCACTCATTTCCTCTTCACAACAGTCCTATGGGATTGACTAAAGACACTATTTTTATCTTCCAAGGCTATTTGTTACACAAATATCCTTGTAAAGATAGTCTGGAACAAAGGCAGCTACTGCTTCTGCCCACAGATGTCCAAAACTGTGAGAGATCCAAAGACAATTGTCTCCCAACAGATAATAAAACATATTAAATGGTCTCTATAATTAAAACAGGGAATATGGTGGCTGAAAAGACAAACAAATGGAATGGGATAGAAAGATCAAAATAGAACCAAATTCTATGAGAATTTAGAATTTGAGAACATAAGCTTTTCAATGGATGGTGATAGGAAAATAAGGTAGTTATCTGGGGAAAATTATGTCAAATTATATCACACTGTCCTCAGAATAAATTCCAAATGAAGCAAAGATTTAAATATTTTAAAAATGAAACTATATGGAATTAAACACAACAAAGCAATAATTATATATACCATACTCAGAAAGCAGTAGGAGGGAAATTTAGCTCTATCTGCAATTTTCTAATTCTTTAGATGACTTAAAAATGTAGAAGGAATGATAGAACACTGACATTTTGAACTATCATAGTAATAATTGATTAAGTCTAGAATTATCAATGGGTGCTAAAACCATTGAGTCAACGTTGGATGGGGTACAGGCTATTTATCGCTCCCATAAATTATTTGCAAAGGGATAAAAATGAGAACTTGGCAGTGGAGAAACTGAGGATATCATCTTAACTGAGTCATCCAAGTTAACATCACTAGCCATGGAACAAGCCAACATCACATGCCTCCTGATGGGATGCACTAAGAGCCAAAATCATTTATATAGCAATCCTACCAAAAATGAATACCTTGATTCTACCCAAGAGGAAATCTTATTGCAATCATAAGGAAACAATCCAAGCCAAAATGGAGGAATTCTAGGGGAACAGGTATAACTCAGTGGTTGAGCACCTGCTTCCCATGTACAAGGTCCTGGGTTCAGTCCCTGGTACCACCTTAAAAAAATGGAGGAATTAAAGCAAATGGCCTGTAATATCCAAAAATGCCAATGCCATTAAAGAAAAAAATTGAGCCTGAGAAACTGGTCCTGATAAAAGGAAACTAAAGGGACGTAGTCAAATAAAAGGTATGATCCTTGATTAGATCCTGGATCAGAAAAAAAATTTGCTATAAAGGATATTATGGGACAATTGGTTAGATAATAGAATGGTATTATTAAATTTCCTGACTTTGATTAATTGTACTTTAGTTATGTAAGGGAATATATTTGTTCTTATAAGATATTATGAGCGAGTATTTGAGAGAGGTGGGGAGAGAAAGCTAATGTGTAAAAATGGTTAAAAGTTGGTGTATTAGTCAGCCAAAGGGGTGCTGATGCAAAGTACCAAAAATCTGTTGGCTTTTATAAAGGGTATTTATTTGGGGTAAAATCTTAGTTACAGGGCCTGAAAGAGTCCACCTCAAGGTTGCTTTCTCACCAAAGTCAGTTGCCGCGTATTGAAGCAAGATGGTTGCTGATCTCTGTGAGGGTTCAGCCTTCTCCTCTGGGCTTCCTCTTTCTCAGCTGCAGGCTGGTGTAGGGTTTGTCTCTCGGGGCTTCCTCTCTCTCCTGGCATAGGGCTCTTTTCTTTCCAGGCTTTCTAGATCAGTCTCAGCTCTTCTGTTCTCTTCCCAAGGTCAGCTGCAAACTATCAGTCGAATGGCTCATCTCTCCCTGGTGCCCCGGGATCAAAAATGACAGAGCACTCTCTCTTCTTGTTTGTCTATCTTGAGTGAGTTTCTGTTTTATATAAGACCCACCAAAGGGGTGGGGGCTCAACCTGAATCACACCCTACTGATGTGATTGAACAAAGAAATCCTCAAAGCAATCCTAACAGGTAATCTAATCAAGGGCCCCTCAGCTGAATTCAATGTAATCAAAGGGTATCACACCCAGAGGAATAGATTAGTTTACAAACATAATCCTTCTCTTTTTGGGATTTACAAAAATAATCTCAAGCTGTCACAGCTGGTGAATTCAGGTAAAGGGTCTATGGAGTTCATTGCACTATTGTAACTTTTCTGATTAAGATTCTTTTCAGAATATAAAGTTTAAATTAAAAAAAGAAAACAACATAAGCATTGTAAATTTTTTTATTAAGCATTAACCAAACGTGCTTTGGAAGAATTTCCAATTCATTTAATTACATGGAAATATTTTTTATCCTATACTCCACTATTCTAGGCATATAATCAAGATGAAGTAAGATATTATAGCAGTAAACTGTCCGTTCGCCCTACCCCAGTGACCCGATGTCCATCCTTGTGGAGTCCCTATTAACTGATGTAATCAGTTATCAAGTCAAGGTCAGGTATTATCTATCTTGGTACAAGAGCTATTTTTTGAGATGCCTGTATCTATTATATGTTTTCCTCCTTTACCTGTTTATTCCAAAGATTTCTTTAATTTCAGTTATTTTGTCTTAAAGCTCTGAACAATTATATTTCTAGACTCATCAATATGGCAGTTATGCCTTGGTTACAGGGTTGGCAGGTTGTACTACGTCAGGAACCAACCAGAAAGTTAGGGCTCAGCTAACAAACAGCCACAGGAAAGGGGCGTGCAGTGGAGTCTTACAGTTAGGCTCTGGGGAAGCAAGAGAGAAAGTAAGTTCTTGTCAGAGAACCCGACAGAGGTCACTGGGCCCAGCCCAGTGACCAGCTCGGGGTTTCAAGGACAGGCTGTGAATCCCTTTAAGACCTGGGGACAAGGCAAGATTCCAGTGCTGGAGGAACCAGTGCCTTAAGCACTAAAGAACCCAGAGGAAATGGGGACAAGATGAGGGTCCAGGTGCTAAAATGCTAGAACCGAACAGGGTGGTGGTCTCAAAAAAAGCAACAGAAGGAGAGCTACAAGGCTAATGTTATCACAAGCTCTAGAGCCCACAGCTTCTTCAGCTGTTTTGTTCCCTTTTGACCTTTGCCTTCATTATCCTCCACTCATCCCCCACCCCACCCCGCTTCCCCACACACCAGTCATTTAGAACAGTCTTCAGCTTAAGGGTCCTCTTTGGCTAGAAGTGCATTGAACATTTATTTTGTCTGCGTAAGAACAATTGAATGTCAAAACCAATATTCAGCTGATGTCAAAAATTATAATGAAAAAAGAAACCCATAGGCTACAAAACTAAACCTGAAATTTCATCAAAATTTTTATTTAATTATTATTGCAATATTATTAAAATTTTAGAAGTAAGTTTTTTGTTTTTTTTTAAAGATTTATTTATTTTATTTTATTTATCCCCCACTTGCTGCTTGTGCTGCTGTGTCCATTCGCTGCGTGTCTTCTCTGTGTCTGCTTATCTTCCCCTTGCTGTGAGGTCTTGCCGCATCAGCCCACATCGCCGCGCCAGCCGGCCTGCCCTCACAAGGAGGCCTCCAGACGCGAACCCGGGCCTCCTATATGGTAAACGGGGGCTCCATTCACTGAGCCACACCCGCTTCCCTAGAAGTCAGTTTTTAAAAGTTGATATTTCAATGAGAAATTATCATTTCTCTTGTGATCACCAAACCATATCTTTATGGTATAAAATAGTGACCCACTTTCAACTGAAATTGATGGGGCAACAAAGGTAAGGTACTAGGCTGATTATGTTGTTACCAACTTACTAAGCTTCCCTTCCTCTCCAATGATAACTGACAAAGGTAAAGATTTATCTGCTCTTCAACTACTGAACATAAAGTTTTGATCAGCAGTAATGATGCACATTCTTTGAAGCAATCCCACAGACTATGACCTGTGCATTGCTTAAAGAACAGGCTTTCTGGGTGTTTTCATTGCACAATGGTGTAGAATATTTGCTCCTACTTGAAAGTGAGTATTCCGGCATGGCAATAAATCTGAAAGGCATTTATATTCCTGGCCTCATGACCATGGTAACGTATGCGCACAAGGCCAGAAAAGATGAAGCTGGCTATTCGGCCTTCCAAAGGAGAGCCTGATTCTAAAGCCCAATCACAGATTTGGGCCAAATATCGAGGCCAAAGCTAAACCACTGTGCAGCTTTTCTGCTACCAGAGAGTTTCAAAAAGGGCTTCAGACTTCCCACTGCTGTGAGAACCCTGAACAGTTTCAGGAAGAGGAGCTTTAACCGGCTTCAGAGCACATGTCAGATGACGCCTGGGGTCCCTGGACACTGCTGGGGCCAGCTGCTTGACATATTTGTTCTTCCCTCTGTAGGGACATACAGAGGCAGACTTTGACTGTATCTACAACATCTAAAGCAGTGTCGGAATCAGAGGAGGCCATCAGCAAAATTTCTTAAGTGAATGAATGAATGAGTAAAGGAATAAATGTTCAGTAGACGGCGGCTATATTGATTTCTTACTTAAAACAAGATCAGCATTTATCTTTTTTGATGACATTGGGTAATGATCTCTCTGGTTTGATCTTGTGACTTGAGATCTTTTTCAACACAACTGATAGCTTTGCTAGAAACCTATCAGAAGTACCTGGGGTTTCTAGGGTTTGTTTCAGAAATAGCAAGGCGCCCACTCCAGAAGTCCTAGAAGCAATAGAGAGGACAGGGGCTGAATTTCCAGAAAGGAAAGATTGGAAAAAGACTATTTTAGGGAAGACGAGAAAACATCTGCGTGTAACAATTGTGATATTCCCGCAGATCCGATTCTCTTTTGCTTGAAGCTTCAGCTCCCCTGAGTCACCCATCAGAGCAAGCCTTCTTAAATTGCTTGCTGAATAGCGCTGACTCACCAACTGATACTTGTTTTTGCTCTTATTTTCCATTATAGAAGCCTTATCTCACTAGGGGATCAGAGATAAAAACGTGAGAATCCTGGAGAGTGGGGGATGGGTGGGCAGGGTTAAGGCATTGTGGGGAGAAGAGGGAAATAGTGACAAAAAGTCCTTACAGACCTGGATGCCTGAGAGGGCTTTTTTAAAAATGTGTATATATACATTTTTTTTTTTTTTTTAATTAGAGATGAGAGGGCTTTTCTGGCCATGATAGGAGGGCCCCTGTACTCTCACTTTGGGCTGCAGGGGGCAGAAGAGACAAGAAAAAATTATTTAAAAGGGGGAAACTACTCTCACTCCGGCCTAATCTCCATGCCAGGCTTGATCTCTGACCCGTTTGCAGCTGGTCCCTCTGAACTGGCTCTTGATTCCTGGAATCGGGCGTGGCTTTGTACAGGGACATGACCTTCGTGTCGGGGCCAAGCAGAAATCCTCTCCATCCATCTGACAAAGCTCCAGAGCCAGCACTCTGTGGCTGGGCCTTCTCTCTGAGATTCCCAGCTTGGAGTTTTGCTTTTTCACAGGGTGAGCAGAACATGCTCTGTGTGCATGGAAATACTGAGCCTAAATCTATGGGAACTGAATGTTGCAAGTGGCCCGAGGAGGGCTGTGCTTTGATTCCCTCTCCAACCTGAGAGGCCCAGTGGGTGGTTCTGCTGCTAGATTCCCTCCAGGTTCTTGGCTGTGTGACAAAAAAGAATTTAAGAACATGTCAGTTCAGTTAGGCCAGTAGTTTATTACGAAAATAAGAGAAGAGAAACGGGAGAAAATAACAGATTGTGGGTCCCAGGTATACTTGTGGGCTGGTCCAGACAGAGAGGAAAAAGGGCAAAAAAAAAGCTGGTTTATGGATTACAAGTCCGCATTACAGATTACAAGTCCCCAGGTGTACCTGCATGCTGGGCCAGGCAAACCAAGAAAGGGCAAAAACAGGACAATTAAGTCTCTGCATTTGCTTTTTAAACCATTAATTACTCAGCCCCTTGTTAATGCTAGGAGGAGGCGTCCCAGCTGTGTGTGGTTCTGATTGGTTACCCCACCCGTCAATTTGGGGGCGGGGGGAGGGCGCCAATGACAAGGCCCCTTGATAATATCCTGGGCTTTTCCTTGATCCCAGATGAAATCCTGTTCCAAATGGGGAATTCTCCTGAGGTTCTTCCAGGAGCCATCTTGTGGGGTCTTTCCCTCAGGGATGGTTCCCACGGCCACGTGTTTCACAGCCATGGTTTTCTGCCAGGTCCCAGATTCCTCTTTTCATTCCCTAAACTAGCCTGCTCCAGTTCAGATTCCTATGAATTGTGCCGCTCCAGGGTTGCATGAAATACTCTCAGGCACTCATTGTCTGCTGCCCACCACTGGCGTGGTTGTCCCAGCTAGCTGGTGAAAATAATGAGATCCTCTCACCACACAGGACACAAATTACCTGCCCCGGGACACACCCCTCCCGCCTTGCGGGGAATACTCCCCTAACTCCCACCCCAGAGCATTCATTCATGGGAGCTGCATTGGGTTTACCTGGCATCTTTTTTAGAAATGCAGAATCACCTGAGAAGCTACGCAGGGAAGTTTAATCCTGCCTTAAGCTCACCTTTGATGAGAGATGGGGATTGAAGAAAGGTGGAAAAGGAAAATGTGATGTTAGAGCTGGGCCTGTCAGAGAGATGGCATCATGAGGAGAGGTATTTTAGGACATTTATGAGTAATGCATTATGAGAGTGTTGAGCAACCAAGGGTAGGGAAGCAAAATAACCCAAACACAGGAATGGAGCCCACAGAGGGAGGTGAGATAGGGCCAAAGACAAGCTTGCTTGCTCCTGTGGAGTCCAGGGCTGGCCTGGTGGTCCAGAGGGAAGTGCCAGGCTTTTTCAGCAGGACCTCTGGGCTTGGGGAATAGGGGTCCCTCCACCCCACCCCAATCTTCACCTGGATATTGGTAGCCCCCAGTTTCTCTTATACTTTCTTTGGACACCTGGGACAATAAGATGACAGGAAGAACCAGTTTCTCTTGGCTAGGAGGAGAGAAAGCTCCTCCAGGCAGTGTCCAGGAGTTTTCAGGACTGGGCACAAAGTTAGTAGTTGGCCACAGGCAGAGGTTTATGAAAACCTCACATGCCACATGCCAGCTTGCGGCATAAAGTTCTCTTACTTTCAGAATCTTCACATTACCCTGATCAATGGCTCTGTTACCTCTTCCTGGAACCTCAGCCCAACTTGTTCTCACACCTGGGGGAGGGAGATGATCAGACAGGAGTCTGAGATAGTTTTTTTTGTTTGTTTTTAGGAGGTACCTGGGAATGAACCCAGGACCTCATATATGGGAAGTAGGTGCTTAGCCACTGAGCTACATCAGCTCCCCAATGAGAGTTGGTTCATTTGTTTGTTTTTAGGAGGTACTGGGGATTGAACCTGGGACCTTATACATGGGAAGCAGGTACTCAACCGCTTGAGCTACATCCACTCCCCCGAGGTAGTTTTTATATGTTCTGGAAGAATCTGCCCCCATATCTCCAGTTATTGGGACATTAGCTCCTGTAGCCATCATTTTAGAGTTTCATTGGAAGTGGCTCTCTGGCTCATCTCTTTGGGAAAACAAACAAAAGTCCCCAGCTGAACTCACCCGGACAAAGCTTCTGGCAGTGTGGCAAGTGGCTATGTGGGCTGGAGGCAGGAAGCAGGACGCTATGAAAAACATAACAGAATTAGTAGGACTATCCACAGCCGTCTCTTGGAGTAATTTGATAGCTAGGGGTAGAAATGATCAGTTACAAAACATAGTCTCTCCCCCTCCCCCCTCCCCAGACACCACCTATGGGCAAAGGTTGAATCAGGTTCCCAACAGAAAAGTCAATCTGACCTCATGGGACATAGTTTCATGTACCTTTTCCAGCTCTTCCTTCATGAAATGGGATAACTTGCCATGAAAATATTCAGAGATGTCCCTTGCCTTCTTCCTTTCTCCTAAAGTCTATTTCACTAAAGCTGATTTCCCCATATTTAGAGGATGTAAATTCAGCCATTTTGGATGGTCTGGGGGTTAGAAAGGAACACATGACCAGTCCCCCAAATGCCAATACCTATCAGAGACTACATTACAGACTAAAGGAAGCCAATGTGGCTCAGTGGTTGAGCTCCAGCTTCCCACACATGAGGTCACAGGTTCAATCCCTGGTCCCCAGTACCTGAAGAGAAAAAAAATTGGGGGAAGCAGATGTGGCTCAAGCAATTGGGCACCTACCTACCACATGGGAGGTCCTGGGTTCAGTTCCCAGTGCCTCCTAAAGAAGACGAGCAAGACAGTGAGCTGACGCAACGGGCTGGCATGGGAAGCAGACGCAACAAGATGACACAATGAGATGATGCAACGAAGAATAACCACGAGGAAACACAATGAGAGAGACAACAAGCAGGAGTGGAGGTGGCTCAAGCCATGTGGTGCCTCCCTCCCACATTTGAGGTCCTGGGTTCGGTTCCCAGTGCCTCCTAAAAAGAAAATGAGCACACAAAAAACAGCGAGCACAAAACAATGAGGCGGGGGTGGGGGAGAAATAAAGTAAATCTTTGAAAAAAAAAAAAAAAAGATTACAGACTAAAGGTCCTTGCTAACTCCAGTTTGTTTCTGTTCACAAAAACCCTGTAGACCTTATAGAATAAAGGGACTGAGATGAAAAGGAAGGAATTGTCAAAGCAACTGCCAACAAGCATCTGTGTGGCTGAAAACCACTGAGTAACTGGGTTGGTTAGATTGGATCATGTCATCAAAACATAGCCAAAAATGGAAGCAGAGCCGTCCCAGGTGGATGGTGGCGCTCAGTAACATGGGCTTGGTCTGAGGATGTTTTCAAAATGATGCCCTTGTGAACACCAAACCTGGCAAACGCACTGATTTCTCTTTATAGGCCTTTTTCGAGTTAGGAAAAATGCTTTCAAAAAAACCCTCAGGGGAGAAGCCCTGAGCACGATCAGACCCCCCATCTCTTCCATTATGCTCCAAGCCCCTTTCAGTATAATTATCGTGCTGAAGCCCATTATCAGCGCTCGGAGACTTTCCCAGCCTACTCATTTTTAACTGTCAGGAGTCACATTCGAGTTTTTTTCACGTCCTGTTCCATTTTTGTGCTTGATCATCTTAATATTTCCTGTTAGTGACCCTTATTTTAGCCAATACAGTTTTCAGTGAAATTAAGACTCCATTAAGAAGAAAACATAGGAAAGACAAAACTAAAATTTGCTTACCAAAAGAGAATGCCAAACATTCAGGTCCTGCTGTTCTTTTATTAGCGTCTCTAAGTAGAGGAAATGAGTCCACTTTGACCTGGGTGCCAACGAATTTCTCCGAGGGTACAAGCATTGGCCTAATAATATTAAGATGCTCCAATAAAAACAATTTACCCCGGGCAGTTAGTTGAAATGTTTTTTTTTTATTACGATGAGCCACAGTACAATTTTTTTCCCTTTATTAAAAAATTATAACTCCTAGGTCATATTCTTTTCACATTTAAAGCAGGATGCCCTCATTTGGTCTCAAAATGTCACAGAGAGCCCAAATGATGAACGTAAGACCTTGGGAGATGCTCAGGGCTCTGCCAGTGCTTCGCTGTGTACTACAAGGAAAACAGCCATTCTTGACCTCAGCTTTGCTGTCCTGCTTGCTCTTAATATGCAAAAGAATACAAGACCATTTAAGAATGAATGACGCTGGTGCTTCTGGGGTCCAGACAGACCAGCAGACACAAAGCAGTGGCTGACTACAGCCCAGCCAGAGGGAAACCTGGGAGCTAATTGTCTATAGTGCGCAAAAGCCATCAGCAAGACATTATTTACCAGAATGATTTCTCAAGATCAATTTCTTGCCTCAGTAAGCATCATAAACATAAAATAAAAATTTTATGTTTAGGTTTCCCATGGCAACAAGCACGTGCCCATCACACTGATATTTTCACGTGGCAGCTTCCCAGGAAATCTGAGGCCGTCTGCCTCAGCCTCAATTAGGAGCAGAGTGCATCCATAGTCTTCTGACTCTTCCTTCGGCTCTTTTTATCCCACTGTGGGCTCAGGACACAACCCGCTTTGCTGCCTTTGCATCCAGAAGTGTAAAGCATGCAGAATATCAAGCCCCTCTGCTTGAGGATCCACCCTGGTGGTGGTATCGCCACTTGTAGCATCATCATCCCAAATTATCCAGGCTCTGATCTTGTCTGCCGTTATCGTTAAGACTTCCTTGATCTCGAGCCTTGCATCTCTTCCAGAACTTTGATATTCAACACTAGTGTGTTGGACTTCCTTAACTCTAGACCATCTCCACCCAGTCTTGGGCATCACCTGACCCAACAAGCTGGAGTTCGGTCTTTGACCTTCTCAACCTTACTGCGTCCTACACCTCCCTATGGTCCTCTATCCTCCGGTATCACCAAAGAGTATGAGTTCATGTACCTGGACAAGAAGAAGGCTTACCAGACACAAGTGATCATAATGCCTCTTTCTAGACCGGGGCCTCTCAAAGTGTGGTCCCTGGGTCGACAGCATCAGCAACATCTGAGAAATATTTAGAAATGCAAGTGCTGAACCCCTACCACAGCTAATTGAAGTCAGATGGCGCCCAGCAATCTGTGCTTTAACTAGCCCTCCAAGAAATTCTGACACATAGTAAAACTTGAAAACTGCCGATCTAGTTCAGCAGAATCAAGGCAAGGGTGAGGGGAAAGGACAGAGAGGTCTTCCCTCTAAGAGCCAGTGGGCAAATGGGGCCTTCCATGGGAAGCCTACAGTAAATCTCTGGTGATCCCTCTTGGAACCCAGGAGACATGGCCAGGCCTTGGCTCCCTTTGGGCTGTACTGAGCCAGTCTGGCTCTCTCCTTTTGGGAAGAGGCAATGGCTGAAGCAGTGACCAAGAAAGACTTCTCAGGGATGTTCAGGGGCTCAGTTTCATTCAGTCAGTTTTGCCAGATTCAGGCCCAAACCCGTCAGATGAGGGTTGTAGTTGCTAAGGCTCAGGGATCCTTTAGGCAGGGCCCGTGCCCCAAGGATGGCACATGATGATGACACTAACAAGGTAGAGGCAGAGGTATCAAACCATGTGCAATCTCCAATCTGCTCCCACCTCTGCCCAGAGCAGGTGTCTCTGACTAAAGGACACTGCTCAGAGAGAGTCAGTTAAGGACCTTTTATTACGCACCTCTACTCTGGATAGGGAGAACAGATAGACTCGTGTAAGAACCCACGGAAGCTGCTAGACTCTGGGAGTAGACTCCAGTGCTTTTTTTTTTTATCTCAGCCACCAGGACCTCTGCTAAGTAAACTTAATCCTCAGCACTTGAGCTCCATGTGAGAGTCTATCACATGCAGCCTTTTGGCTCCTTGCTTTGCTTCTGTTTTTCTATTGGCCAGCCCAGAAGGATTATAGTTTTGCCTTTTCTCTTCAGTTCAACCTTTCTCTTGGGTTCAGGAAACATGTATTAAGCCCTGACCATGTGCCAGGTATTCAGAATACAAAGATAAATGAAAAATGATCTCTGCTCTCCATGAGCTCACAGTCTACACACAGAAACAGATCCCTTCAATACTGAGTGACAAGGACTATTGTAGGGGTGTGGAGGAATCGTTTGCCTGTCACACTATCTCTAACCCCCTTCTTGTGGCAACAGAACCTCTCCTCCCAGGGGTGAGGGTGGGAGGCACATTCTCTGACCACGGCCATCCCTCTTACTTCCAAACACAACATCCCATTCCCTTGGCCACAGTGACTGAATCATGGCTAACCAAATGACCCAAGGAAGATGAGGATCTTTAAGGACCATCATGTAAGACTCAAAATGTGGGTGACCATAATTCCCATTCAAAGCCTCTAGAGAATGAAACCAACACAGAAGATAGCCAGAGAAGTAGAGATAGAGCCCTGATGACTCCATTTGAAGTTCTGAATTCAGGAATGCCTGGAGCTCTTCCTAGCACCTTTCAGGAGTGTGAGCCACTGAATTCATAATTTTTGGTTTGTTAGTCTGTGCTGGGTTACTGGCATTTGCAACTGAAAGAGGCCAGACCTGAGAGCTCAGTGGAGGGCCCCTCCCAGCAGGCTGGAAGGGGGAGAGGTAGGTGGGGATTTCCAGGAAGGCTTTGCTGAGCCAGGGTGCCCTTCAAACCCCTCCTGGTGACCCAGACTGTCACCCTGAGAATGCACAGCCCTCGGCTAGCCCCTGGGCTGGCAGGCCCTGACCACAGGCTGTGGCTTTCTGGACTGTATCAGGAAGTAATCCAGATACCCAAAGACAATAGTCAAGGATTTCCTGCAACAGGGACATCCACAAAGATGTAGGGGATCCGGCTTAAGCTGTATTGCCTCACCACCACTTCCAAGCCCCCACTCCCTGCCTGGAAGGCCAAAGCCACCTTCTGCTCCAGCAAACAGACCGTGCTGTAGTCACCCAAAAGGATCCTTGACATAAGCTGTGGCTGAGCAAAGGGAATCCAGGAAAGCAAGGGTTAGGTTAAGGGCCCTGATTTTGGGTTTTGTGCAGCTAGTAATCATCAAAAAGGATATATTATATATATATTTTTTAAATTTTAAGTAATGTTTCCATAATTTGTTAAGCTGCCTTTTGTCTGTTATTTTATTTTTTGAAGTTGAAATAAAGTTTACTAATTTTGAAAAAAAAAAAATATATATATATATATATATGTATATATATGAGTTCCATGATACCAAGCAAGATATAGGTAATAACTTCTAATATCAAGTTAATAATTAAAGTATTTTCCATTTATTGACTTATGTGCCAGGCATTGTGCTAGGAGTTTCTTGGATGATCCTCAGAACAACTGTGTGAGAAAAATATCTGTTGCTAGAGAGAGGTGAGGCAGTGGAGAGAGAACTGGACTTGGAGATGGAACGCTTGGGTTTGCATCTCGATTCTGCCGCTAACCTCTAACTGGCTGTGAAATAGGACATGGTTCTGGATTCAAGGGCTTTTTCTGGAGGCTAAATGAAAAAAATGCCTAATAGGTGTGCAATAAATAGTTATTGGTTACCAGTTATTGCCTCAATTTTACATATAAGGAACAAAATCCGTAGAGGTCTGCAACACTGCTTGCATATTAGAATCACCCTGGAGGGTTTTAAAATGTCCAATACCCCCAGAATCTCTAAGCACAGGATCCAGGGTTGAACACCAGTGGGATAAGTGAGTTACATGAGATTGCACAGCCAGCAGGTGGTAAGGCTGCGACTTGAGCCCAGAGATACTGAGAACAAAACTCAAGCGCTTACCTCTGGCTTAAAGAGCAAATCTGTGGAGCTCAAAGTACTGGTAACACCTCATGCAGCAGATGTGATGTGGGGATGCTGGGCTCTACTGGGCTTCTCTGGGACGATACTTATTTGTCACGGTAGGGATGGTATTTTCCCAACAGATCAAGTTGAGGGTCTCTTTCTTTCTTTCTTTTTTTTTTTCTCCCTATTTATTTATTTATTATCTCCCCGCCTTGCTGTTTTGTGCTTGCTGTCTGCTTTCTGTTCGTCTTCTTTTCAGGAGGCACCTGGAACTGAACCCGGGACCTTCCATGTGGGAGGGAGGTACCCAATCACTTGAGCCACCTCCACACCCCAGGGTCTCTTTCTAGTTGCACTGATCTCAGATTGAGGGACCCTTTGGAAATACAGTAGACTAAATATGAAGTCACAGAGAAAGATCTAAGGTTTCCTTCCGATTAAAGGGATTACTCCTTCGCTTAACTTTTAAAAAATTCTGCCACTTCACATTATATAGAATTTATCACTTCACAAAGCACTTCCATACTTATTTCCCAGCTCTGCTACTACCTAGCTAAGGGACTTTGGGCAAGTTACTTAACCTCTATGTCTCTCAATTTCCTCACCTGAAAAGCTGGGATGATAATAGTATCTATCCCAAAGGATTTCTGTGATGATTAATGAGATAATATGGGTAAAGTACATAGACCGTGCTTAATAATGTTAGCAGTTATTAAATTCAGACTTCACAGCAACCTGAGCTTATTGTCTTACCCAAAGTTGCCAGCTAGTAATGACAGAGCCAGCACTTAAGCCCAAGGTTTTTGTTTTTTTTAGGAGGTACTGGGGATTGAACCCAGGACCTGTACATGGGAAGCAGGTGCTCAACCACTGAGCTACACCCACTCCCCATTGAAGCCAAGTTTTTTTAAGTCTAAAGGTCCTCTCCTTCTATGCTGAACAGGCCACGTCTTCATCTCTCACCCAGGCTAAGCAATAGCTGCCTACCAGTGTCAGTCTGTAGGTTCTTCTCCACCCAATTCATCTTTCCTCCATTTTATTTATAATGTTTTGACTTACCATAATTTTAATTGTAAAAGTAAAACACTTATTTTGTTTTTAATTTAAAAGCAAAATAGCACTATTGGAAATTGTGAGAAAAATCCATCAATAACTTCACCAGTCTGATACAACTCCTTGCCGCAGAATTATGTTCTGAGAACACAATTCTTTACATCAGTGGTTCTCATTCACTACAGGCCATAAAAACCATCTGGAAAACTTGTTTAAAGTTCAAATTCCTGGCCTTTAGTTCCAAATGTTCTGATTCAGCAGAACTAGGACCAGAGCCCTAGATACTCCTGATAACAACATCTTGGAATCGGTCTTTGAAAAATATTCTTGTACAGGGCTTTGCTCTTGGCATTTTGCCACTCCTATCCTGTTTCTTGGAAATATTTTATAAGTATCTTTCCCAGTAGCTTCATAGGCTTTACAACTATCATTTGGCTTCTGCTAGGAGTCTACAAGACTTAATAGTTGCTTGCCACGGTAGGTGGTATTTGTCTAGCAGATCTAGATCAGACTCTTTCTTGTTGTGTTGATCTCAGATAAACGGTATCAGATCAGGTGGAAGGAATATACCATTCCATCCAGGAAATGCACAGTAATTTATGAATTTCTCTGGTGGAAACTTTAAATTGATTCTGTTTAAGCTGTTCAGGCAAGTCTGGGTTGTGATTAGGCCAAGAGATGGAATCAGAGTGAAGTAGACCCAGAATCTAAGCAGGCTCAATCCCCTGGGCAAAATCTGAAGATTTAAGACTGTAGAGATTCCAGAAGCCAGTGGTTGGAAAAGCTGGAAGAAGGCTAAACCACTAGGGCCTTTGGGTGAGCAGGAGCCTCAGTGGCAAATTTTAAGGAGGCACTCCCTTGCAGGCCCTGAGAGTGACTGGCTCCTTAAATTTTGTGCCCAGGGAGCATCACTTGCCTCACGTGGGCCCCAGCCTGTTAACCGCATTGGCCTTGACTATTGCTCAGGAGATTCTGCTGACTTTCATGCCACAAAACACTTTTATGCCTATTGACTTACTCAGGTTCATCTACCTGACCCACTCCTTTAGATTTAAAAAGCCATCCCAAGAAGCGGGTGTGGCTCAGTGGATAGAGCCCCCGTTTACCATATGGGAGGCCTGGGTTCGTGTCCCGAGGGCACGCCGGCCTGAGCGGTGCGGTGGGCTGATGCAGCAACCTCACGGCAGGAAGCGGGTGTGGCGCAATGGATAGAGCACCCGTCTACCATATGAGAGGCCGCGGGTTCGCTTCCCGGAGCCTCCTTGTGAGGGCAGGCCGGCTCGCGCGGCGCTGTGGGCTGATGCGGCAAGACCTCACAGCAAGGGGGAGATAAGCAGACACAGAGAAGACACGCAGCGGATGGACACAGCAGCACAAGCAGCAAGGGGGGGATAAATAAAATAATAA